>OY992882.1:129279426-129394426 GCA_963921405.1 Cepaea hortensis | reverse complement strand
CATAACAAACACTAAACATTAGACACATAACAAACACTACACATTAGACACGAAACAAACACTAAACATTAGACACACACAAAAACACTAAACATTAGACACGAAACAAACACTTAACTTTAAACACATAATAAATACGAAACACCAGAAATAAAGCAGATAGTACAACACATTTAGTTAACACAAACATTAAAATTGAACAGTAGAAAGTACAAATCAAAATCAAAACAAATCAAATCAACTTTATTTTAAAAGGGTCACAAATTGGGCACGCAAGCCCGTCTTACATTCGGCACTTCCAATCACTCATCTTTCGTCTATCAAGAGCATTATACATATACATGCGATACTAGTACATGCCATAGTAGACAAGCAGGCAGTGTAGATTGATCAAGGAGCTGAGAACAGCAATAACTACTTGACATACTAGACACACAGGCAGTGTAGATTGATCAAGGAGCTGAGAACAGCAGTAAATATTAGTCATACTAGACAAACAGGCAGTGTAGATTGATCAAGGAGCTAAGAACAGCAGTAAATATTAGCCATACTATACAAACAGGCAGTGTAGATTGATCAAGGAGCTGAGAACAACAGTAAATATTAGCCATACTAGACAAACAGGTAATGTAGATTGATCAAGGAGCTGAGAACAGCAGTAAATATTAGCCATACTAGACAAACAGGCAGTGTAGATTGATCAAGGAGCTGAGAACAGCAGTAAATATTAGCCATACTATACAAACAGGCAGTGTAGATTGATCAAGGAGCTGAGAACAGCAGTAAATATTAGCCATACTATACAAACAGGCAGTGTAAATTGATCAAGGAGCTGAGAACAACAGTAAATATTAGCCATACTATACAAACAGGAAGTGTAGATTGATCAAGGAGCTGAGAACAGCAGTAAATATTAGCCATACTATACAAACAGGCAGTGTAGATTGATCAAGGAGCTGAGAACAGCAGTAAATATTAGCCATACTATACAAACAGGCAGTGTAGATTGATCAAGGAGCTGAGAACAACAGTAAATATTAGCCATACTAGACAAACAGGCAGTGTAGATTGATCAAGGAGCTGAGAACAACAGTAAATATTAGCCATACTAGACAAACAGGCAGTGTAGATTGATCAAGGAGCTGAGAACAGCAGTAAATATTAGCCATACTCGACAAACAGGCAGTGTAGATTGATCAAGGAGCTGAGAAACACTGTAGGCATAAATCATGTGATCATAGGTTGAATAAATATGGTCTGGCCATCAGTCTAACATTTGTATGGTTTGTTCATCGGTTGAACATATGTATGGTTTGTTCATTGGTTGAACATTTATATGGTGTGCTCATTGGTTGACCATATGTATGATGTTATCATCAGTTGAACATATGCACGGTGTAATCATCAGTTGAACATATGTATGGTGGGATCGGTAGGGGTTCTGGAAGAATCTCAAAACTGGGAGGGAAGACCAGGAGAACTTTTAATCAGATAGCGGTGGGAACGATTAGTAGTATGACTCTTCGCTGGCTGTTGAACGAGGGGGCGGAGCACGTATGGGAATGTCCTGAGTGCAGTGATGTCGGTTCTTAACTCAACTCAACTCAACTCAACTCAACATATGTATGGTGTGATCATCAGTTGGATATATGTATAGTGTGATCATCAGTTGGATATATGTATAGAGTGATCATCAGTTGAACATATATATATATATATATATATATATATATATATATATATATATATATATATATATATATATATATATATATATATATATATATATATATATTGTGATCCTCAGTTGAACATAAGTAGATGAAAAAGGGGGGTTCTAGCCGTAGGCCGGGGGTAGCATGAACGACACCAACATGGTAGCGACCTAGCACCCAAACACGCGCCCCAGCACAAGTTTTATTAGCTGTAGTCCCGGGGGTAGTGACATGGCATCGGGCATCGACGCTACACCTGCGGGTAGAGGCGTAGGCGAGCCCTGATCCCCGGGCCCGGCGAGTGTACAGGTGTGAGAACCGTCACATATCTCCTAACTCAAGCAGTTGTATTATACTTCCGCATTCCGAAGTCGAAAACATCAGACTGCTAGCTTCGGCAATTAGCTTCTGTGTACACTGCGCGGCGAAATCCCCAACAAAGAAGGGGAAGTGTCACACTCCGAGATACTCTATTAGAGTGAGACCAACCGTATTATATCAAGACCCTAATCGCAAAGAACACCTGCAAGTGGCTGATGGTGAGCTCGACGGAGCTTTGTGGTCGGCGGTGTGTTGGAGAACACTGTAAGGTCCACCTAGCGCAGATGCGGCGGGGCGGCACACCCACAACGCCATGCCGCGAGTGTGGGGAGGGAGTCACCAACTACTTGACGTTGTGTGGGGGTTGTGGGTTCAGCCGTGAATATTTTAAAGACAGGTACTATATTAAAGGTAAAGCCATACAGATCTGTAGAATACCGAATGGGGTGGGGGTGGGGTGGGGGAGGCAGAGAGAGAGAGAGAGAGAGAGAGAGAGAGAATCAAAGCAACGTAACCAACCTATTAGAGACGTATACATATGTGGGTGTACCGCAACACCCCTATTAGAGAAGTGTGCATATTGCAGTACACCGTATAATACGGATCAATTATGCCAACGTTAAAGCAGTTACAGCAGCAAGCACGTGAGTATAGGATGCCATACAGCGGGCTGACCATCCAAGGAAATAGCCCAGGCGTGTGGCTGGGTCCGCGCGGACAAGCTCGAGCGAGCCGCAGCCGCCGGGCGATACCCAGCGTTGCGAGAGCAGGTCCAAGACGAGGCCCAACACGCTCGGGAGTGGGAACAGCTTGAAGCTGAGATCACCGCAGCCCTGAGGTATGTAAATGGGGCGTCGGCACGCGAGTCCCCACGCCCCGAGCCACCACACCCCCTCCCCACGAGCCTGAAGCCACGCCGGCCTCCGAGCCACCCTCCCTTCCCTCCCCGATCCACCGCGCCCAAGCTGGCAACCGCGGCCGTGCCGGCCACCGATCCACCCCACCCAAAGCCACGCATATCCATCCAGCCATCCCGTCCCAAGCCACGCACAGTGAAGCCCATACCGCGCTCAATGCCCATCCCACCACCACGCCCAGCGCCCCAGGAAGGGCGCCCAACGGCTGAAGAGCGCCCTCTACCCTTGGGCCGTGCACGCTGGGATGAACCGCGGGAATATAAGACTCGAGCGTGATGGGTTGCTTGGGGCTTGATGGACTACCGGCGACCGTATCTGAATGGCACGTATATCTAGACCCCGAAGCATTCCTCGATTTTATGTTCTCACTAACCAAGGCACTAACAGAGAAAGCGTTAGAGAGGTATTGTGGTTTAAAGATGTATATGTGTCTACACGCTCGGTATTGGAACAAAAATAAAGATGGTGAGATTGAACATGCCTATGCATACCACGATATGTACCAACTTCGAAGTATTTCATGTCGATGATATTGACAGGTGGCTGGAAGAATTCATGAAAGAGGGCTCGGGCTTAATTTTCGGAAGTTCTTACAGCTAGACCTCCGCCTCTCTCGATACCAACCATACCGCGGCTCTAGTTACTTTGAGACCCCCAACACCATAGCAAAAAAGAAATGTATTTTGAATGTGAAGACCCGCGACAATCGCTGTTTCGAGTGGGCCATTCTCTCAGCCCGCTACCCAGCGCCCAACCATGTAGACGAGAGAACCAGAACCCTGACATCGCCGTCAACGTCTTCTTCCATAGTACACCACAAATACGACCAGAGATCGACGGCATCAAATCAGCCTCATGCTCCTGAGTGAGGGTGAGAATAGGCACTATGTCTGGATCAAGAGCATGGAGCGTCTGTTATACGCAAACAGCAAACATACAGAGAAATACCCAGGTCTCGGCTGCCTCCACATATACTCCACCAAGTATCTCTTGAACCAGCATGAGCCACACTGCCAAGGCATCAACGCCGTGTGCCAGATGAATGTCATGCCATAGGAGGGGAAAAGCATAATGAAGTTCAAGTCCTACCAAAGGCAGATGAGGGTGCCAGAAATCATAAACGCAGATTTTGAGACTTTGAACGTCCCTGTACAGGGAGCAGCGATGGACCCAAGCCAGAGCAACATGCATCTACTCGCCGCGCAAACACCGAGTGGCTTCGGCTACACTGTTGTACGCTCTGACGGTCTCACCATAGATCCAGTCATATATCCTCCCCTCCTCCTCCCTCCTCCTACTCCTCCTCCTCCCCTCCCCCTCCTCCCCTCCCTCCGCCCCCTCCTCATCATCCCCTCCTCCCCTCCTCCTCCTCCCTTCTCCCCCTCCTCCTCCTCCCCCCTCCTTCTTTTGGGAACGGGAACGGGAGCAGGGGCCGAATATGAATTAAATGAGATGCTCCCCACAAGGGGCTGGGCGAAGCCGGGCCGAGTCGTCTAGTGTGTGTGTGTGTGTGTGTGTGTGTGTGTGTGTGTGTGTGTGTGTATATATACTTGTGGTCATTTATCTATACATGTGAGTGGTCATTTATATATATATACTTGTATGGTCACTTATCTATACATGTAAGTGGTCATTTATATATACACGTGTGGTCACTTATTCATACATGGGAGTGGTCATTTATATATACGTGTGAGTGGTCATTTATATATACTTGAGTGTTCACTTATCTATACACGGGAGTGGTCATTTATCTATACATGTGAGTGGTCATTTATATATATATACTTGTATGGTCACTTATCTATACATGTAAGTGGTCATTTATATATACACGTGTGGTCACTTATTCATACATGTGAGTGGTTATTTATATATACACGTGTGGTCACTTATCTATTCATGGAAGTGGTCATTTATATATACTTGAGTGGTCACTTATCTATACATGTGAGTGGTCATTTATATATACACGTGTGGTCACTTATCTATACATGTCAGTGGTCATTTATATATACTTGAGTGGTCACTTATCTATACATGTGAGTGGTCATTTATATATATACACGTGTGGCCACTTATCTATACATGTGAGTGGTCATTTATATATACACGTGTGGTCACTTATCTATACAAGTGAGTGGTCATTTATATATACACGTGTGGTCACTTATCTATACATGTGAGTGGTCATTTATATATACACGTGTGGTCACTTATCTATTCATGGAAGTGGTCATTTATATATACTTGAGTGGTCACTTATCTATACATGTGAGTGGTCATTTATATATACACGTGTGGTCACTTATCTATACATGTCAGTGGTCATTTATATATACTTGAGTGGTCACTTATCTATCCAAGTGAGTGGTCATTTATACATACACGTGTGGTCACTTATCTATACATGTGAGTGGTCATTTATATATACTTGAGTGGTCACTTATCTATACATGTGAGTGGTCATTTATATATACTTGAGTGGTCACTTATCTATACATGTGAGTGGTCATTTATATATACTTGAGTGGTCACTTATCTATACATGTGAGTGGTCATTTATGTATATAAGTGTGGTCACTTATCTATACATGTGAATGGTCATTTATATATACTTGAGTGGTCACTTATCTATACATGGGAGTGGTTATTTATATATACTTGAGTGGTCAGTTATCTATACATGGGAGTGGTTATTTATATATACTTGAGTGGTCAGTTATCTATACATGGGAGTGGTTATTTATATATATTTGAGTGGTCAGTTATCTATACATGGGAGTGGTCATTTATATATACTTGAGTGGTCACTTATCTATACATGGGAGTGGTCATTTATATATACACGTGTGGTCACTTATCTATGCATATGACTGGTCATTTATATATACTTGAGTGGTCAATTATCTATACATATGAGTGGTTATTTATATATACTTGAGTGGTCACCTATCTATAAATTTGAGTGGTCATTTATATACACTTGAGTGGTCAAACATAGCTTATGCAAGGGCAGATCAATTGCCACTTACGACTAACAGCTTACCGGTCTTGGCCACCTTGTCCACGGATCGCTGCTGCTCGTGAGCCATGAAGCCGATCACGGAGAAGATGACGAAGCCAGCGAAGAAACTCGTGGTGCTGTTGAGGCAGGAGATGAGTACTGCGTCTCTGTGTATGTACAGTTGTCAATACAATTATAGCAGGAGATGAGTACTGCGTCTCTGTGTATGTACAGTTGTCAATACAACGATTATTAGTCGGAGATCATTATTGCATCTCTGTGTATATACAGTTGTCAATACAACGATTATTAGTCGGAGATCATTATTGCATCTCTGTATATATACAGTTGTCAATACAACGATTATTAGTAGGAGATCATTAGTGCATCTCTGTATATATACGGTTGTCAATACAACGATTATTAGTAGGAGACCATTATTGCATCTCTGTATATATACAGTTGTCAATACAACGATTATTAGTAGGAGATCATTATTGCATCTCTGTATATATACAGTTGTCAATACAACGATTATTAGTCGGAGATCATTATTGCATCTCTGTATATATACAGTTGTCAATACAACGATTATTAGTAGGAGATCATTATTGCATCTCTGTATATATACAGTTGTCAATACAACGATTATTAGTAGGAGATCATTATTGCATCTCTGTATATATACAGTTGTCAATACAACGATTATTAGTAGGAGATCATTATTGCATCTCTGTATATATACAGTTGTCAATACAACGATTATTAGTCGGAGATCATTATTGCATCTCTGTATATATACAGTTGTCAATACAACGATTATTAGTAGGAGATCATTATTGCATCTCTGTATATATACAGTTGTCAATACGATGATTATTAGTAGATCAGTATTGTATCTGTGTCTATGTTAAGTTAGTTTCATATCTATTACAGGACGTTGCAGTCAAACCCAACGTTGTTTTGCTGGTTGTGATTTCTTAGCAAGTTCACGTTCAGTAGTTTGCCATTGTCCTATAAAAGTATTGGAGAGTTTTGGTCATAGACCATAACTTTAGGAAGGGAAAATTCCAACTGCACCTCCCCGCGGTAGAGGATGGAAACACACTACGGTGTGGCTAACACAGCTCTGGGGACCGAGTATCCACCGGAATAAGTGGACAACTGAGCACAGCAGGGCACTCACGTGTCCTGACAGTCGGAAATGGCTGTCAAAGGCAGAGTTAAAAGACCACCATGTGGATGTGGAAAGCAAGGGGAAACCACCACATTATCTTCGCAAGATTTCATGGCAACACAAATTTCAGAGTTAGTGAACGACGTTAATAGCTGTCGTAGGACATCCTAGTCCGGTAGGGACAGTCATGAGCCACAGGTGACACCAGACCGCCATCCAGCTACTGATGGCAAAACCATAACTAAACTAAATAAATTTAGAGTAGGAACATGGAATGTTAGAACATTAATTGAGCTGGGAAAGTTAAACAATGCTCTAAGAGAAATGGAAAGCATGAAAATGAATTTACTAGGCATAATTGAGATGAGATGTGAGGGATCTGGCAAAATTATAACCGACACATGAAAAAGGTGTAGGAATAATATTTGATGAACAAACAGCCAAATCAATTAATGGATACTGGTGTATTTCAGATAGAGTTATAATGGTCAAAATCAAAGGCAAACCAACAGATATAAATATTATACAAGTATATGCACCAACAACAAGCAGTAGAGATAAAGAAATACAACACTTTTACGATGGAAAAGAAAGGGCGATAGCTCAAATTGGATCACAAAAAATAAAAATAATTCTGGGAGATTTTAATACAAAAGTAGGTAAGGAAAAAAATAGACGATATAGTGGGGAATTGTGGTTTAGGTACAAGAAATGAAAGAGGAGAGAAACTAATAGAATGGGCAAATATTAATGACATGATAATTGGAAACACATGGTTTAAACACCATAAAAGACGACTATACACATGAAAAAGCCTTGATATGAAAATACGCAACCAAATTGACTACATACTTATTAATAAAAGATTTAGAAATGTGTTAATTAATGTAAAGACAATACCTGGTGCTGGTTGTAATAGTGATCATGTACCACTATGTGGACAAATAAAAGTAAGATTAATGAGAGGGGAAAAATGGTTAAGAACTTGAGACTTAATAAAGAGGTTCTGAAAGTAGATACAAAAATTCAAAAACAATATTAAGTGACTGTGAAAAATAGGTACAATGCAATAGCTAAAATACAGAGTATAAATTATCAATGGGAAATGTTAAGGGACTCCATCCATCAAACTAGCAAAGAAATATTACCGGAGAGAAGTCAAAAGCCAAGAGAAAAAAATGGATGAATGAAGCAATCTTAATGCTGATGGACAAAATGAAAAAGAATAAAAACGACAAACAAGAATATGCTAAGATAAATAAAGAAATAAGAGATAAATGTGTGAAGGCAAAATAAAGTTGGTTAAACGAGCATTGCAAATAAATTTAATTAATTTCCATTAAAGATACAAAAAATATGCATAGACAAATCAGTGAGCTCACGGGAAGAAAAATAAGAATAAATACAGGGTGTTTGAAATCAAAAACAGGAAATATACTATTGGAGGAAGGTGCTATAATAAAGTGGTGGAATGAGTATATAATAGAATTATATGATGGAGAAAGAGAAGAATTAACAGAAGATAGTAACTTAGAAGGGCCACCTATGATGAAATCACAATAGAAGAATTAGAAGTATTGGGAGAATTTGGAGTAGATATATTAACCAAAATGTTGAATGCTATTTACAGCAGTGGATATTTACTGACCGATATGCTGAAATCTGTATTTATAGCCATACCAAAAAGACCAGGAGTAATTGAATTCGAAGATTTTTGCACAATTAACCTCATAAACCTTGTCACTAAGCTTCAACTCATAATTATAATGAGAAGAACAAGACAAGATAAAATGAAAATTAGTGAAGAACCGTATGGTTTTGTGGAAGGAAAAGGTACAAACAATGCAATATATACATTACGAACACTAAAAGAAAGTTCTATAGAAAAACAGAAAGACTTATATTTGTGTTTCATAGATTATACTAAGGCATTTGATAAAGTAAAACATGATGGACTGATTAAAATGCTGGAAGATATCAATATTTTGGGAAAGACTTAAGAATAATAAAGAATATTTACTGGAACCAAGTCGCAGCAATTAAAATAGGAAATAATGAAGGTAGTTATGAACAGATAAAGCTAGGAGTACGATAGGGGTGTGTCTTGTCACCGGATCTCTTCTCCCTCTATAGCGAAGTACTAACGAGAGAGATCAAAGAGAAGCCGGGAATACTAATCGGAGGATATAATATAAACAATATACGCTATGCAGATGACAAAGTATTGGTGGAGGATAATGCAACATACCTACAACATCTGTTGGACATTGTAGTAACAGCGAGTGCAAAGAAATTACACTCCTTGAATATCAAGAAAACAGTAACAAAGGTGATATCAAAGAAAATGGTGACACAAAATGTGACATAGAAATACAAGGGACAATTCTTAACCAAGTGGATAATTTTAAATATCTAGGGGCATTTATAACATCAGATGGAAGATGTACAACAGACATTAAGAGCAGAATAGGGCAGACAAAAGCCGCATTTCAGAAAATGAAGAGTATTTTATGCAATAAGTCACTAACAATGAATGTAAGAAAGACAGTGCTGAAATGATATATAGAACCAGTTTTGCTGTATGGCAGTGAATCTTGGAATGTAAATGGGCAAATTAGGAAGAACCTAGAAGCAACAGAGATGTGGTTTTTAAGACAAATGTTGCGAACTCCTTGGACTGCCAGAGTAACTAACAACGATTGCCTGAAAGAGGTTAATGAAACTAGAACACTATATACAACAATAATAAAGAGACAAACAACTTTTTTTGGTCATGTGATGAGAAGAGGGACATTGGAGAACATCGTAACAACTGGAAATATCGAGGGGAAGAGAGGCAGAGACAGACCAAGAGAAATGATGCTGGACGGATTGAGACGGTGGCAAGGAGGAATATCATCAGCAGAGTTAATCCAGAACATTCAAAGACCGAGATCTGTGGAGAGCCATGAACGCCTACGCCAGCTGGCAGGGCACTTGATGATGATGATTTTGCCATTGCTTTCTGAACGACCGACACTCATTCCATTGTATAAAACCCAACGCAAGGCAGTCTGCTGCCAAATCGCCCTCAGCTGTGTTTCGAACGTATGTATGCGAATGCTGGAATACGAATTGCGTCCATAATCTCTTCTAGACCGAGAGTAGGTACCATTGTTAATACAATGATTATTAGTAGGAGATTAGTACTGTATCTGTTTGTATGTACAGTTGTTAATATAATGATCATGTTATGTTGTTTTGTCCATCAAGAACGATGATGATGACCATTCATTTCATCCAGTGGGGGTTGAAAGTATGGATCCGTGAGTTCTAAGATGGCTGATAAGGCCTATTTTGGCTCGAAATTTTCTTTGACATTGTGGGCAAATAATGCTTAACGTTCCAGGAGGAGAATCTCCTGCAGTGGTTTTTCTGTCCAGCCTTTTCTTCACAGTTCTTGCAGTCCTGGGTGCTTCACAAGTGACTGCACCCTTGTTTAATGATGTACATCACGAATTTATTTCGATCCTTTGCAGCAGTATTGCAGGTGTCAAGATGAATTCCAAAAGCTTTCAGTGAGATTTTCAGTTTCTTTAAAGCGCTTCCTCTGGCCGCCTTGGGAGCGTTTACCACAACGCAGTTCGCCTTTAAAAAATTCGTTTAGGGAGCCTGTGATCTGGCATGCGAGCCAAGTGACCAGCCCAGCGAATCTGATTCTTCATTAGTAGAGTGTGGATACTGGGCATGGACGCTCTTTCTATAACTTCAGTGTCTGGGGTCTTGCCATTTAATCTTTAATATCTTCCTAAGGCAGACTGTGTGGAAGTGGTTTAATTTCCTAGCGTGTCGCTGATAAACAGTCCAGGTTTCACAAGCATATAGCAGTGTGGATAATACAACTGCTATGTATTATTTCATCTTTGTTTGCAGGCTTATTCCGTTTCTGTCCCATACATTCTTGTACAGTTTGCCAAAGGCCGCGCTGGCCTTGCAGATTCTTGTATTTACTTCGTCAATAATTGTGGCAGCTTGTGGCACAGTGCTGCCAAAATAGGTGAATGTGTCCACAATACTTAGTCTATGACTATTCACCATGATATTCGGCACGGTGTGATTATTTCCTGGAGCTGGCTGGTACATAACTACAGTCTTCTCTAAGTTGATATTGAGCCCAAAGTTGGCACAGGCATATGAGAAAGATGAAACATTGTGTTGCATGTCTGACTCTGAGTTGGGATATAAAGCGCAATCATCATCAAACAGCAGCTCTCTGACGGTGTCGCTGCCAGTTTTCGTTTTAGCTTTCATCTTCTGAGATTGAATAACTTTCCATCCATGCGATAGTTGATGTCTGTTCCAATGTCATTGTTCTCGAAGGCATTCGTCAGCATAGCTGAAAACATGAGGCTGGACAGGGTTGGTGCCAGGACACATCCTTGCTTCACTCCATTGGTGACAGGAAAGGGCTCAAACAGTTCGCCATTTTCCTGTACTCTTGCCTGCATGCCATTATGAAATAGCCGCACTATTTAGACAAACTTTTGTGGACAGCCATATTTTGCCATAATCTTCTACATTCCTTCTCTGCTGACTGTATCAAAAGCCTTGGTAAGGTCAATGAAAGTGGAGAACATTTCGCAGTTCTGTTCCAGACATTTCTCTTGCAGCTGCCTTGCAGCGAAAATCATGTCAACAGTTCCTCGTTCTTTTCTGATGCCACATTGACTCTCAGGAAGAAGATCTTGATCGAGATGGGCCGTGAGGCGATTGAAAAGAATTCTAGTGAGTATCTTCCCTGCAACTGAGAGATGCCTAAGTGGTTGACACAGGATTGGCGGTTTCCTTTATGTTTTTAAAGGTGGACTATTGACCTGTCGTTTAAATCGTGTGGCATGGTCTCGTTCACCCATATGTTTGTAAGGACTTGGTGAAGCTACTCTATTAGGACCAGCCCACCTGCCTTGTATATCTCTGCTGGTATGGAGTCAGGACCAGGCACCTTGCAGCTGGAAAGTTGCTGGATGGCTTTGTTTACTTCCACTATGGTTGGCAGGTCATCAAGTGTATCATTAGTGCGAACTTGAGCAAGGCAGTTGATGGTATCATCATCGAAGAAAAAGTTGCATTTAAGATGTTGCTGAAATGCTCTGCCCAGCGTTGAAGGATTTCTTTCTTATCGGTGACCAATGTTCCCCCATCTGCACTGAGGAGGGGATCTATGCCTGGTGATGTAGGACAATAGACCGCTTTCAGTGAGTCGTAGAAGTTTTTCATATCATGTCTGTCAGCAAAGCCTTGGATTTCATCAGCTTTGTTGCTCAACCAGGAGTCCTGCGTATGCCGAAGTTTCTGCTGCACTGCTCTCCGAATGTTATTGAAGGCATCTTTTCTGTGTTGACTGCGGGTCATACAAATATGCCTTGAGGAGAAGATGTTTCTCGACAAGCAATTGATTGCAGTCTTCGGCATTTTCATCAAACCAGTCTTTATGCTTTCGGGGGGGGGGGGGGGGGGGGGGGGAGATGGGGAGGGGGCTGGATCCAGGATTTCCATAGCAGTGTTTAAATTATGTCCTTTAGGGCTCTCCACTCTGTTTCCGCATCCTGTTTAGCTGCAGCATTGGGCTTGATGCAGTCTTCCAGCACATTTTCAAACGACAGCTGCATTTTTATGTTGCTGTTTAGGCGGGTGACATTTAGTGTTTTTGTTGTTGTTGTTGGATTTTTTTTTTTTTTTTTTTTTTTGCATTTTTACCCCTTGAGGACGCCGTGGTGATTTGATGTGTATGTATATAAATATTGAGCACAACCCACTACTGGCAACGCTGATCGCATCCTGGTATGAACCTAAGGCCTATCCACGTCAACATGGAAGCACTAGACTCGAGTTTCGCCCTCATTTGAGCTCGTCAGTAGTGCATATCCCTGACCGGATCCGGAAACAGTCCCGGATCACGCGTGTGAAGCGGGTGTGTAACCATGCGGCACACACTGGAACCACCAAATTATCACAACAGAATACCACAACGCTACCCATCGTAGGCTATGTGTATGTATATATTCGAGATAATGAGGCGATGGTCTGGCCAACATTCGGCACCACACATGGATTTTGTCACTCGAACGTCTTGTCTGTCACTCCTCCTGATGATGACATAGTCATTGAGGTGTCAGTGTTTCGAGCGAGGGTGCATCCATGATGTCCTATTTCTCGACTTAATGGACTTCTCAAGGACTTCTCCTCAAGGACTTAATGGCAAATCCCAAACCAGACTGGCGTCTTACCTCACTCTTCCTTCCACTCCAGAAGAATGTGCAGCCGGCACCTATTTCACAGATTTGGCCTCCATCTGCAAGTCGTGTCTCGCTCAAGGCTGCAATGTCGATGTTGTACCTGCCCAGCTCTCTCCCATTCAGTGCTGTTCGTCTCTCTGGGCCCGACGCGCCGTCTCTATCAAGTAGGGTGCGTATGTTCCAAGTTCCGATGGTCAAGGGAATATGGTTGTTGTTGTTGTTGTTGTTTTTTGCTTTACCTGTTTTTACTTTAGTTGTATGTCGACCGCAGTACCCACCAACCGCGGCTAGCTGGTTAGGTAATGATGGAGCAGACAATGTTTAGGACACATTTTCTAGCCCTTTCCTCATGCTATGGAGGTGAGCACTGCTTTTCTATGGAGGGCTGCTCAATCGTCCAGGGGGCTGCCAAATTCCACTGCTGCTCTGGTTAGTAGAAGACGATCATATGCGTTGAGCCGCCTGTGTGCAGGTCTGCGACTAGGCTGCCAGCGTACCCACGCCTGCCGCTTCGCCGCTCGCCCATCGCCACAGGGCTTGAAGGTGATAGATGAAGTTGGATGAAGAATGACTTGCGCGATGAATTGAATTAAAGTGTGGAAGATTTGCGCAATTCGTCGACCACATTCTCTCGCCTGAGTCCATCTGAATCCAGTGGCAAGACAAGTCTAGACGACTGGAGACGAATACAGGTGCAGTGGATGACCAGGGCGGTAAGCGTGTCTTGCTGTGCTCATCAGTTCCACAACGCTTTACAGGTAAACGTCGTCTTGTCCGCTGAAACGTCAATGAATTATTCCGCGCAGCCTGCCGAATCCTGTCTTTACATGCTGGGCAATTGTACCCCATTTTCACATTTTGTTCCATTTGGGGATGTGTGTGTGTGTGTGTGTGTGTGTGTGTGTGTGTGTAAGGGGGGATGTGTGTGTGGGTAAATATGGGTGGGTAGATGTGTTAGGGTGTGTGTGGGGATGTGTGGGGGGGCGGGGGCAGGGTGTGCGGGTGGGTGAGGATGTGTGTGTGGATGAGGAATGTATGGGTGGGTGGTGTGTGCTTTGGGTGTGGGTGGGGGTATGTTTTTGGGTGGGTGGGTGTGTGTGGGTGTTGGTGGATAGTGGGATTTGTGGGTGTGAGTGGGTGGGAATGTGTGTGTGTGTGTGGATATGTGGGTGGGTGTGTGAGGTGTTAATTAGGTGGCATGGGGAATGGGTGTGAGGGTTGTGTGTATGGGCTGGGGTGTGTATTATGGGTGGAGGATAGGCGTGTGCGTGGGGATGTGTGTGGGTGGGGGGTGTGGGTGGGTGGGGGATGCATGTGTGGGTGGTGGGGCGTGTGTGGGTGGGAGATGTGTGTGTGTGGGGGAATGTTTGGGTGGTAGGATGTTTGGGTGAGGGATGCATGTGTGGGAGATGTGTGTGTGGGTGATGATGTGTGTGAGTCGGTGGGAGTGTGGGTGGGTGAGGGATGTATGTGTAGGTGGGTTAGGAATATGTGTGTGGGTTGGGGTGTTGTGGTTGAGGGATGCGTGTCTGGGGGATGCATGTATGGGGGTGGGTGATTCGGAGTGTGTTGGTGGGTGGGGGATGTGTTGGTGGGTGAGTGTGTGTGGGTTGGAGGATGGGTGGTGATGTATATGTGGGTGGGGAGAGATGCTTGGGTATGGATGTGTGTGTGTTGGTGGGTGTGAGATGTGTAGGTGGGTGGCGGGAGATTGTGTGGGTCGGGGATGTGTGGGTTGGCAGGGAGTGGATGTTTTTATGTGTGGGTGAGCATGTGTGTGAATGTGTATGTATGCAAGAAGGGAGAGAGAGCGTACGCATGTCATGTAACATGCTATTCCATAAGTTTTGTGAATTCTCATCTTTCATATGATCATTTTGTATTATTGGCACCTTGCCGTCTTGACAGACGATAGTTTGTGCTTTAAAAAGACATAATAACTTTTACCTATGGCGGTAGCGAATGTGACTGATAAGGCCAATTCGCGCTGTAAATGTCCGTTCACAGTGGGTGCATGTGAACACGTGTTCATTTCCACCACCATGCACCATCTTACGTCTCACACTCTCGGTGTGTGACTTATCTGCAATAATTTTCTCCTTTGTCTTTATTCCATTTCTGATCTTTGCCCTTCATGCAACACGTTCAGCGGCGACTTGCTCCCACTGTGCATTATCAACGCCTGTATCAATCATGTCCCGCTTACACAAATCTTTGTATCGTAGTAGAGGCCGACCCTGAGATCTCTTACCCATCTGTAATTCACCAAAAAAGATGTCCTTTGGTATTCTACTATCATCCATCCTCATAAGATGTCCTATCCATCCAAGTCTACGAAGACTGAGCATGGAATAAACTGTCACACAGCCTGATCTTTCATTTCGTATGCCACTTGATATAATCATGTATAATACAAACATATGCACATTACTGTAGAGTGAGTGAGTTAGTGAGTGTGAGTGAGAGAGTGAGTGAGTGAGAGAGAGATTGTGTGTGTGTGTGTGTGTGTGTGTGTGTGTGTGGTAAGAAAAAAGGGAGAGTTGAATTGCATCGATGATTTTTACGTTACACAATATATATATATATATATATATATATATATATATATATATATATATATATATATATATATATATGTTGGTGAATAAATGTGTAGGGGTGTGGGGGATGTGTGTGGGTTGAGGGATGGGTGTGGGGATTGGGTGTGGGGATGTGGGTGTTGGTGGGGGACATGTCTGTGTGATGGAAGTGTGTGTGGGTGGGTGGAGGATATATGTGTGGGTGATGAGGGTGTTTGTAGGTGGGGGATGTGTGGATGGATGGGAGATGGGTGGGGAGATGTGTGTGTGTGTGTGTGCGTGTGAGGGATATGTGGATGGGGATGTGAATGGGGGATGTGTGTGGGGGATGTGTGTGTGGGTGGGGAATGTTATATGGCTGGGGTGTTGTGTGAGAGGGGAGATGTGTGTGGGTGAGAAGTGTGTGGGTGGGTGGTATGTGATTGGGTGTGGGATGTGCGGGTGGATAAAGGATGTATATGAGGGTGGGGATGTGTGTTTGGGTAGTTGGAGTGTGTGAGTGTGGATGGGTATACGGGATATGTATGTGTTGATGTGTGGGTGGGAGATGTGTGGGTGTGAGTGGTTGAGAGATGAGTACGTGAGTTTATGGATGCGTGTGGGGGATGAATGTATGGTGGGGGATGTGTGTATGGGTGAGAAGATATGTGTGAGATTGTGTGAGTGGTATTTGTGGGTGGTGGGGGTGTGTGGGTGGAGGTGTGTGTTTGTGGATGGGGGCTATGTTGTTGGGTGGGGATGTGTGTATGAGTGATGTGTGTATGGGTGGGGAGATGTGTGTGTGGTTGGAGGTGTGTGTGGATGGGAGATGTTTGGTTAAGGGATGTGTGGTTAAGGGATGTGTGATTAAGGGATGTGTGATTGGGGGTGGGTTGGTAGAGGATGTGTGGGTAGGTGAGCGTGTGTAGGTTGAGTGGTGGGTGGGGGATGTGTGTGTGTGTGTGTGTGTGTGTGTGTGTGTGTGTGGATTCGGAATATTTGAGTGGTTTGGGGGAGATTGTGTGGGTGGGGGTGTGTGCAAGTGGGGGAAATGTTGGTGGGTGCTGGTATTGTGTGTTGGTAGGTGCGGGATGTTGGCGGGGATATATGTGGGTGGGGATGTGTGGTTGGGGGATGTGTGTTTGGCTGGGTTGTTGGGGGTGTGGGTGGGTTTTGGAGGATATGTGGGTGGGTGAGTGTTGGTAGGTGGAGGATGTGTGTTGTGGTGGGGAGATGTGTGGAGGTGGGGGATGTGTGGGTGGGTGATGGGTGGGTGAGTGTGTGTATGTGTGTCTTGGGGTGTGTGTGGGTGGGAATGTGTGGGGGGATGTGTGGTGAATCGGAGATGTGTGTGTGTGGGTGGAGAGATTTGTGTAGGTGGGGGTGTGGGTGGGTGTGGGATTTGGGGGATGGGTGAAAATGTGGGGGAATGTATTTGTGCCTGGGTGTGTGTGTGTATGGTTGGGTGGGGGATATGTGTGTGTGGGGGATGTCTGGGTGGATGGGGGATGAGTGGGGGTTGTGTTTCATAACATGGTAATATGCATTGTTTATGTTTACAACATTCTTTTGACAATGTTTTTTTTCCTATGTAGATGCGTTATGCTCTATTGATGAACGAAAGATGAGTGATTGGAAGGGCCGAATGTAAGACGGGCCTGCGTGCTCAAATGTGTTACATTTTGAAAATAAAGTCCGTTCCTTCGTTCGTTCGTTCCTTCGTTCCTTCGTTCGTTCGTACCCTAGTTCACCGATTGGTATGAGGCCGAATCTCCCTTGTCCATAGGTAATCGACCACCAAGAGGTGCATTCCTTGCCAGCCTATCAGCCTGTTCATTCCCCCACACTCCCGCATGGCCAGGGCAAAATATTCATACAATTATCACAATATGTAACCTCTGAAGCGAAGTGAGCCACTCCACATGAAACATTCCTTTCTCAACTTTACTAAGCATACTCCTTGAGTCCATGGTGAAGACAATGTGTATTGCAGTGGTCTCCTCTAACCAACGAACGCCGCTGTGACTGCCTCAACCTCCATTCTCATGCTGGAGGTCCTAGCCTGTTATGCCATTCTCTCCTTTTTCAAGAATCGTCCATTAGCCTTCGCAATGAAACCCCAACCACTCCGTCTGTTTCTCACCACTGACCCATCAGTATAGATCACTATGTCACTTTGATGTGTGTTACTCTGGATCAGTTGTTGCACCTCAAACTCTGTGCGGTCCGCTGCTCATTCTCTGCACTCACTACCCAGTGTTATTATTACATTGTGCCAATCCGTCTTGTCTTCCGGAACTTACCTCACTCTCTTTCACGACTGATGGTCTCTAGATCACACACCTGACGCATAGATATTTCTGCCTGTGCCATCCAGGACCTGCCTCGTCTCAGTCTATGACCGTTGGCCATGTCCATGGCTTCATGCAGGGAGTGATCCCTATCTGCAGCAACTCTCATGCACCATTTGGCTTGAAGGACCTTATACCTGTCCGCCATTGTTGATAGCGCCAGGATATGCCTCGTGCATATAACTGGTGTGCACTTTGTGAACCCCAGAATCACCTGCTTGGGCGCAGTTTGTATGCGCTCCAACCTGTCTAGCTGGCTCTTTGATACTGTCAGGAACTCCAAACCATACTCAGTGACATAAATTATTAACTGCTGAAAGAGCCTGTAAAGAATCCTCTGCTCTACCCCGCTTGCCGCCATTGCCATCAAAGCATTAAGTCCCCTACCAGCCTTCACCAACAAAACCTCCACATGATCATTAAAGACAAACACCTATCGAAGGTGATACCCAAGTAATTCAATTTACTCTCTCTTCTAAGAGGACATACATTCAATATAATACATGGGACATTTGCCTTCACAATCCGGTTATCCAGGGAGTACCACACAACCGATGCCTTGTCTGGGTTTATAACTGCTCCGGCGTCCCTGCACCACTCTGTCACCCCGTTTACTGTCACCTGTAAATCTGCAGCCAAATTTCCCTTATCTCTGCCCTGTCTGTACACTAGCATATCATCTGCATAAGTCAAGATTCTGCTAACACCTGGTGTCTCAATAGCTGCAACCATACGCACATAAAAGACTACCGCAACCCATCTGACAAAGCAAGGGCAGACCTCCATGTCCAACAGAGTGTTATATCAACCGATCATAACTAACCCTGATATACGCATCCTCCAGGTCAAGAGCTACCGCCAATGTCAATTGTTTATCCTGGAAGCCCTCATAGACATCAAATGCTAAAGTTCTCAGGTGTCATTCCCAGACCGGTAGCTTCCGAACCCTTTTGGAAAGCAGATTACGATTTTCCAAATGTCGCTGGAACCTGCGGGCTACTATCTTTTCGAGGACTTTCCCAAAGGTGTTGTGCAGGGTTAGGGTTCGATATCCATTAAGTCTAGGGTGGATATATCTTCAGAAATGTACACGATATGGAAGGAATCATCTTTGGAGAAAGAAACATCAACAGCATTAGATATGCAGATGATACTATATTGACTGCAGACAATGAGCAGGACCTGCAACATTTAGTACAAGTGGTTGCTGCACACAGTGAACAACTAGGGTTAGAATTAAATTGTAAGAAGACAAGATTATGGTCGTCACTAGGAAGAACGAAATACCACAATGTAATATACAAGTAAATGGGGATATTCTTAAACAAGTGATTCAGTACAATTTTCTCGGAGCAATCATATCATGTGGTGGGAGATGCCTTGAAGAGATTAGAACAAGAATCGCTATGGTGAAGGTAGCCTTTTGCCAGATGAAATACATAATGACCAATAAAAGATGTCAATTGCTACGAGAAAAATAGTGTTTAGGGGGTACATAGAGCCTGTTATTTTGTATGGATGTGAAACTTGGACAATGTGCAGTCAAGCTGAAAAACATCTGACGGCTGTGGAAATGTAGTTTCTGAGAAAAATGCAAAGAATACCATGGACAGACAGAAAAACCAATGACCAAGTACTACAAGAGACAAATGAAAATCGTAAATTGATTAGATAAATTAGACGTAGACAGTCAAAATTTTTTCGGCATCTTATTAGAAGAAATAAATTGGAGAACTTGGTGACAACTGGCAAGATCGAGGGGAAGAGAACAAGGGGAAGACAGAGAAGTAAATACCTGGATGGCTTGACCACGTGGCATGGTCGAGACAAGAACATGGAGCTGATCCACGACTCTGGTGATCCAGTGAAATGGCGAATCATGACCGCCCACGCTTATCGGCATGGCACATGATAGATGATGGATGGATTGTATCCACTTTATGTGCAGCCGTATGAGGGTGGGCGTTGTAGTGTAGCAACAATACAACTTTTGAGAAACGTCCCCAGCATTTCGATCATATCATTGGCTTCAATTTATTCACTTGCATGTAACTATATCGAGTACTCGTGAGTGTTACGCCGTTTTGGAAATGCACCAGTATACACACCTTGATATCCCAAAAGATTGTCATCATGATATTTCTATCAGATTCCTGCGTCTGGAATGTTTTCTTAACCTCCGACAAAGGGTGTGTCCTATGTATGGACTGCCTCTTACTTTCTGGTTCCTAATAATGCACCCAGGACTCGTCTCCTATCATAATTTGATGGAGAAAAGCATCTCCTCTAGCATGAAAGCCCAAATGCTCCTGACACATCATCTGCGGTGCACGTTTTTGATCACCCGACAGCTGTCTTGGGACCCATTTGTTTCTATAGATTTCTCAAGGTTGCACACCTTCTAACCAAACAGAAGAAAAACATCGTTCTTCCACGGTGCAAGTAGATAGTGGGGCAGTCATTTTGTAACTGCTATTGTGCATACGCACACTGCTCTGTCCTCACGACCTCTACATGGGGTATTGCTTAAGAGCTAGCTTGTCTCCTTAAATAAGATTGTCCGTTGTCCATTCTCCTCCATGTTAGTTGCATATCCTTTACAGAACGTCGCAGTCACCCCCAGCATTTGTTTCGCTCTCTTTCATGTACTTTATTATACAATTCCTATAACTTAATTACCTTCCCTCGACAGATATACAAATAATATAGAGTGACGAACAGACAGGCAGACTGATACAGACAGAAAGAGAGAGAGAGAGAGAGAGAGAGAGAGAGAGAGAGAGAGAGAGAGAGAGAGAGAGAGAGTAGACACTTACTTGTAGACATTGTTGTGATATTTGTTGTAACTGCCCAATGCGATGCACGTGCCGAGGCCGACTCCATAAGAGAAGAGGACCTGAGAGACCGCGTCCACCCAGACCTGGACAGAGAAACACTGCAGACATGTTGATGCTTCCAACTCCACACATGACAACAACATTGTTAGCTTACGTCAATACACCGTACATATATTGTTATGTTGCTTGCTTGCTTGCTTGTGTTCGTTGGCTTGAGCTCCAACGCGAAGTCCTGTATGTCGGATGAAGACATCCTGTTGTCCAACATCAGTGTGATGTCATACAGGACCTGAGGTTTGCATGAGTATCCGTTGTCCCATGTCTGGCTTATTGGTGTGCAGACTGCTGGTTCCTCGCCGTACAGGCAGACACTCTCTGACTTCGGAGGAATCGGCGATCCTATTGACTTTAGCCAGGACCCCAAAGGGACCTGTTGCCCAGGACGCTCGACGAGGACGCGTCAATAGGTCTTGGCCAGTATATAACCCGGCCCTGGTGCCTTGGAAACACCTCTGCGTCCCATTGTTATGTTTATAACAACAAACACTCAATACAATGTCGTGATTATAACAACAAACACTCAATACAATGTCGTGATTATAACAACAAACACTCAATACAATGTCGTGATTATAACAACAAACACTCAATACAATGTCGTGATTATAACAACAAACACTCAATACAATGTCGTGATTATAACAACAAACACTCAATACAATGTCGTGATTATAACAACAAACACTCAATACAATGTCGTGATTATAACAACAAACACTCAATACAATGTCGTGATTATAACAACAAACACTCAATACAATGTCGTGATTATAACAACAAACACTCAATACAATGTCGTGATTATAACAACAAACACTCAATACAATGTCGTGATTATAACAACAAACACTCAATACAATGTCGTGATTATAACAACAAACATTCAATACAATGTCGTGATTATAACAACAAACACTCAATACAATGTCGTGGTTATAACAACAAACATTCAATACAATGTCGTGATTATAACAACAAACACTCAATACAATGTCGTGGTTATAACAACAAACACTCAATACAATGTCGTGGTTATAACAACAAACACTCAATACAATGTCGTGATAAGCAGACAACATGTGGTCATATTTATAACAACAACGATTCATTATAATATTTCATTTATAACAACAAGCTCAGAATAATATCAAGCTCTTAGAGTCATCACAGGAGGGATGAGATCAACCCCTATAGTAGCAATGGAGAAAATGGGGAGGACACAAGATCTAAGAGAACGCAGATATACAAAACCACTAATACAAGCAGAAAAGTTCCTCAGCTCGCCAGGCCACCCTATGAAGAACCGATTTGAAAACTTAGCTATGGGGCGGTTGAAAAGAAGTAGTTTCATCCACCAGGCCAAACGACTCTACAGAGAAACCACCGATCTTCCCACAGTTGGTATCCCACTGACAACTATTCCAGAGCGAACTCCATGGAAAGATAAACATAGACTATTGCTACAAATCCAGACAAAAGTGAGAGGAATATTTGACAAGGAAGAATAGAACAGTGTACAGCGCAGAACAGCCACTGTCAGCTTCCTTGATGACGAATACACACAGGATCTCTGGATCCGAGTCTACACAGATGGGTCAGCGCAAAATGCTGTTCGAAATGGAGGAGCGGGACTGTATATAGAATACCCAAATAACACTAGGGACACGGCCAGAATTCCAACAGGAAAGTACTGCCATAACTATGATGCTGAAATTGAGGCAATCAAGATAGCAACAGAGAAATTACAAAATACCAGCCATGGTACACAACCTGCAGTGATATTGACAGATGCAAAATCAGTAATAGAGGCGCTCCTGTCTGGGAAATTACCAGTTTTAAGGACACTACTTTCTGAACTTAGTAGTTAGCATAAGGTCACCATACAGTGGATACCATCCTACTGTGGAGTACCCGGAAACGACAGAGCTGATCGATAGGCTAAGGAAGGAGCAAAAGAAGAACAGCCTGATGTGCCCATTACATTCCACCAAAAGAAAAGAATAATCAAATAAGTCAGAAGGCCCCCAAACCCTACTCAAGACGACTACCACGTTATGGACAGACCAGAACACGTCATTCTTCTGCGCCTCAGAAGATTACGCAATTACTCAGATTACTCAGACCACTGATACGTGTGTCTGACTATGGGAAGATAGCACAGATATCACCACTGATACGTGTGTCTGACTATGGGAAGATAGCACAGACATGGCCACTGATACATGTTTCTGAACACGGGAAGATAACACAGACATGACCACTGATACATGTTTCTGACCACGGGAAGATAGCACAGACATGGCCACTGATACATGTTTCTGAACACGGGAAGATAACACAGACATGACCACTGATACATGTTTCTGACCACGGGAAGATAGCACAGACATGGCCACTGATACATATTTCTGACCACGGGAAGATAGCACAGACATGGCCACTGATACATGTGTCTGACTATGGGAAGATAGCACATATATCACCACTGATACGTGTGTCTGACTATGGGAAGATAGCACAGATATCACCACTGATACGTGTGTCTGACTATGGGAAGATAGCACAGACATGACCACTGATACATGTGTCTGACCACGGGAAGATAGCACAGACACGAACACTGATACATGTGTCTGAATACGGGAAGATAGCGCGGACATCTGTTTCATAATACACTGTCAGTCTGTGACAAACATTACAATATTACACTTACATAATACACTGTCAGTCAGTGACAAGCATTACAACATTACACTTACATAATACAATGTCAGTCTGTGACAAACATTACAATATTACACTTACATAATACACTGTCAGTCTGTGACAAACATTACAATATATCACTTACATAATACACTGTCAGTCTGTGAGAACTATTACATCACACCTCATCTATAATACAATGCCAGTATGAGACAGCATTACATTAAAGCTCTCACATTATACACTGACAATTTGAGAGTTATCTATAATCTTACCGTGGAATCTTGAGACAACAATGACATGGCGCATCTTACCGGTTTGTGGATCTGTGGTGTTAGGTATAATCTTACCGTGAACTCTGCCAGCTTGAGGATCTGTGTTGTGAGGTATAATCTTACCGTGGACTGCCATTTTGTGTATCTGTGGTGTTAGGTATAATCTTACCGTGGTCTGCCACTATGTGTATCTGTGGTGTTAGGTATAATCTTACCGTGGTCTGCCACTATGTGTATCTGTGGTGTTAGGTATAATCTTACCGTGAACTCTGCTAGCTTGAGGATCTGTGGTGTGAGGTAGAATCTTACCGTGGACTGCCAGTTTGTGGATCTGTGGTGTTAGGTATAATCTTACCGTGGTCTGCCACTATGTGTATCTGTGGTGTTAGGTATAATCTTACCGTGGTCTGCCACTATGTGTATCTGTGGTGTTAGGTATAATCTTACCGTGAACTCTGCTAGCTTGAGGATCTGTGGTGTGAGGTATAATCTTACCGTGGACTGCCACTATGTGTATCTGTGGTGTGAGGTATAATCTTACCGTGGACTCTGCCAGCTTGTGGATCTGTGGTGTGAGGTAGAATCTAATTCCGTCCACCGCTCCTGGCAGGGTCAAGCCACGAATGAGAAGCACAATGAGCAGCATGTAGGGAAACAGTGCAGTGACGTAGACCACCTGTTTTATACACAACATGACACAGTCAGGTCACAGGCAAGGTTGATTGGTTGTTGCACAATGAATATTTGAGACAGAAGGGAGGGTTCAATGACTAGTGTACACATACAGAGCTCAACGACGGTTGGAGTCATAAAAGTTTCAATGACGGTTTGATTCATAAGGGTGCAATGACGGTTTGATTCATAAGGGTGCAATGACGGTTTGATTCATAAAGGATGCAATGACGGTTTGATTCATAAAAGGTTCAATGATGGTTTGATTCATAAAGGATGCAATGACGGTTTGATTCATAAAAGGTTCAATGATGGTTTGATTCATAAAGGATGCAATGACGGTTTGATTCATAAAAGGTTCAATGACGGTTTGATTCATAAAGGATGCAATGACGGTTTGATTCATAAAAGGTTCAATGATGGTTTGATTCATAAAGGGTGCAATGACTAATGTCATATGAAGGATTCAATGACTGTTTAAGACATAAAGGGTTCAATGATTAATGTATACATAAAGGGTACAATGACTGTTTGAGCCGTAGAGGGTTCAATGACTAATGTACACATACAGGGTTCAATGATTGTTTAGGTCATATAAGGTTCACTGATTAATTAAAACATTAATTGTTTAATGAATATTTCAGACACAACGGGATAATTGACTCATGTATACATAAAGGGTTCAATGACTATTTGAGGCATACAGGGTTAAATGACTAATGTACATATAAAGGGTTCAATTACTATTTGAGACAGAAATGGTTCAATGACTATTTGAGACAGAAATGGTTTAATTACTATTTGAGACATAAAGGGTTCAATCACTAATGTACACATAAAGGGTTCAATGACGGTTTGTGACATAAGGGTTCAATTACTGTTTAAGACATACAAGGTTTACTGACTGTTTGAGAAATAATTGTTCAATGACTATTTCAGACAGAACGGGTTCAATGACTAAAGTACCCATAAAGCTTTAATTCACCGTATGAGACATATATGAATATTTGAGGTATAAAGGGTTCAATGACTATTTGAGACAGAAATGGTTCAATGATTGTTTGAGATATAGAAGCTTCTATGACTAGTTGAGACAGACAGGGTTCAATGACTTTTAAAGATAGAAATGGTTCAATTACTGTTTGGGGCAGAAAGAGTTCAATGGCTGTTTGAAACAGAAAGGGTTCAATGACTTCTGAGAGAGAAAGGGTTCAATGACTTCTGAGAGAGAAAGGGTTCAATGACTTCTGAGAGAGAAAGGGTAACTTGCAGGATTAAATTTATAAGAGTGATGTAACGTGGATTGTTGAGCTGATAACACTGAGGTAACTTCTATGGTTGATATTATAAAATAGATGTAACCTGTATGGTAGAATTTACAAGGCGCGCATTGAATGGTTAAATTTGTGAGACACGTAACATGGATTGCTGAATTTATAGAACATGTAAATTGGATGTTTGAATCTATAAAACAGATATTACATGGATAGTTGAATTGATAAAAATGTGTGTAATTTATATTGGTGAATTTATACAATTGATGTAACCTGTTTGGTATAATTTATAAGAAACATGGGAAGGTTAATCTCATAAATCATGTAACTTGGATGGTTGAATTTATAAGACGTCTCATGGGTGGTTGAATTTATAAAACTTATGTATCTTGAATTTATAAAATTGATGCTATTTGCATGGTTAAATTTATAAAATTGACGTAACTTGGCATGTAAAATTTATAAGACATTTAACTTGAGTCTCTGTGGCGAAGTGGTCAAGCCATTTGACTCGTGCTCCGAAGGTTCGATTCCGGGCCGCGTCCTTCGGTTTACGAATTAAATGTTTCGGAGACTCCTGTGGGTCGTCGCTAAAAGCTATGGAGTTCGTGCTTTGTGCGACGCTTTCCGTGCTGCGGAAAGAGACCGAGCCATATGGGATAAAATCCGGTGCAATGAAGTCGACCCTGTCGACTTTTAAGCAACTTTTAAGCGACTTTTTAACTTGTATGGATTGAATTTATAAGACACGTAAGTTGAATTATTGAGTTTATATGACTGAAATAATTTGGATGTTTGAATGATGGGACGAAGCACGTATGGGAATGTCCTGAGTGCAGTGACGTCGGTTCTTAGCAGGGCTCAACTCAACAACAACTCAACTCAACAACAACAACTCAACTCAACAACTCAACTCAACAACTCAACTCAAGAACATGTATAAGATTGATGCAGCTTGGATGGTTGAATTTTAAAGACTTTTCTAAGAAGCCATGATTTATTTTTTATGTTCGTGACCAAACAATGGATTAAATTATTAGGCTGTAATAACAGCAGCGAATGTACAAACTAACCTTACACAGACCAAAGTAACAAGACAGGAAGAACACAATCTTCTCTTTATTTATTAAATTCTACAATCTCAGGGGCAACTGATATTCATACAAACTTTGACGCTCAATAACAACAAACAACTGCTGCCTAAAATCAAACATTAACAATGGGATCGTAGAATTAACACACCTTGACTAGGGACAATTAGACACCAACAAATTGTAACACATCTTAACATGGGAGAAAAACACCAACAATTGTAACACACCTTAACATGGGAGACAGACACCAACAATTGTAACACACCTTAACATGGGACACAGACACCAAAAATTGTAACACACCTTAACATGGGAGACAGACACCAACAACTGTAACACACCTTAACATGGGAGACAGACACCAACAACTGTAACACAACTTAACATGGGAGACAGACACCAACAATTGTAACACACCTTAACATGGGAGACAGACACCAACAAGTGTAACACAACTTAACATGGTAGACAGACACTAACAACTGTAACACACCTTAACATGGGAGACAGACACCAACAATTGTAACACACCTTAGCATGGGAGACAGACACCAACAATTGTGACACCACAAGAAATGTCACCATTCAAATGAGACTTAGATAGGAATAGTTGCACCACACACAAGAATAAATCGCTTTACAAGGGAGACTTAGTAACACCAACAGAAATAAGTAACCTTACAAGGGAGACTTTGTAACACAAACAGAAACAAGATACTAAACAAGGAGACTTTGCAACACCAACAAAAATAAGTCGCCCTTGTAGACAGGAATGGTTGTAACACACACAGAAACCAGGGGAGCTCTGACATTACCGTCATTAGCCAGTCGGTTTTACATAGACAGGAATGGTTGTAACACACACAGAAACCGAGGGGAGCTCTGACATTACCATCATTAGCCAGTCGGTTTTACATAGACAAGAATGGTTGTAACACACACAGAAACCTAGGGGAGCTCTGACATTACCGTCATTAACCAGTCGGTTTTACATAGACAGGAATGGTTGTAACACACACAGAAACCTATGGGAGCTCTGACATTACCGTCATTAGCCAGTCGGTTTTACATAGACAGGAATGGTTGTAACACACACAGAAACCTAGGGGAGCTCTGACATTACCGTCATTAGCCAGTCGGTTTTACATAGACAAGAATGGTTGTAACACACACAGAAACCTATAGAAGCTCTGACATTACCGTAATTAGCCAGTCGGTTTTACATAGACAGGAATGGTTGTAACACACACACACAGAAACCTAGGGGAGCTCTGACATTACCGTCATTAGCCAGTCGGTTTTACATAGACAGGAATGGTTGTAACACACACAGAAACCAGGGGAACTCTGACATTACCGTCATTAGCCAGTCGGTTTTACATAGACAGGAATGGTTGTAACACACACACAGAAATCAGGGGAGCTCTGACATTACCGTCATTAGCCAGTCGGTTTTACATAGACAGGAATGGTTGTAACACACACAGAAACCTAGGGGAGCTCTGACATTACCGTCATTAGCCAGTCGGTTTTACATAGACAGGAATGGTTGTAACACACACAGAAACCTAGGGGAGCTCTGACATTACCGTCATTAGCCAGTCGGTTTTACATAGACAGGAATGGTTGTAACACACACAGAGAAATCAGGGGAGCTCTGACATTACCGTCATTAGCCAGTCGGTTTTACATAGACAGGAATGGTTGTAACACACACAGAAACCTAGGGGAGCTCTGACATTACCGTCATTAGCCAGTCGGTTTTACATAGACAGGAATGGTTGTAACACACACAGAAACCGAGGGGAGCTCTGACATTACCGTCATTAGCCAGTCGGTTTTACATAGACAGGAATGGTTGTAACACACACAGAAACCAGGGGAACTCTGACATTACCGTCATTAGGCAGTCGGTTTTACATAGACAGGAATGGTTGTAACACACACAGAAATCAGGGGAGCTCTGATATTACCGTCATTAGCCAGTCGGTTTTACATAGACAGGAATGGTTGTAACACACACAGAAACCAGGGGAGCTCTGACATTACCGTCATTAGCCAGTCGGTTTTACATAGACAGGAATGGTTGTAACACACACAGAAACCAGGGGAGCTCTGACATTACCGTCATTAGCCAGTCGGTTTTACATAGACAGGAATGGTTGTAACACACACAGAAACCAGGGGAGCTCTGACATTACCGTCATTAGCCAGTCGGTTTTACATAGACAGGAATGGTTGTAACACACACAGAAACCTAGGGGAGCTCTGACATTACCGTCATTAGCCAGTCGGTTTTACATAGACAGGAATGGTTGTAACACACACAGAAACCGAGGGGAGCTCTGACATTACCGTCATTAGCCAGTCGGTTTTACATAGACAGGAATGGTTGTAACACACACAGAAACCTAGGGGAGCTCTGACATTACCGTCATTAGCCAGTCGGTTTTACATAGACAGGAATGGTTGTAACACACACAGAAACCAGGGGAGCTCTGACATTACCGTCATTAGCCAGTCGGTTTTACATAGACAGGAATGGTTGTAACACACAGAAACCAGGGGAGCTCTGACATTACCGTCATTAGCCAGTCGGTTTTACATAGACAGATCGAACACCCACGGCTTTCTTCTTCTCGATCCAGATGGGCCGACAATAGCATACAAAAGCACTGACAGATCCTTTTGTTTTTCCCTGTGGTGGCCATGTCTGTCTGCTTTAACCGGCCAAATCTGATGTGTCAATTTGGTGCCATTTCACTGACGTCAAGGATTAAATGTATAAGTCTGACGTAACGCGGATGGGTGAATTTGTAAATCTTGATGTATCTTGGCTGGTTGAATTTTTACGACTGACGTAAAATGTATGGTTGAATATATAAAACTGACGTAACGTGGATGGTTGAATTTATAAAACGAGTAACTAAGATAGTTGAATATTTATGATATGTAATTAGGATGGTTGAATTTATAAGACTTGTGCAACGTGGACGGTTGAATGTGTAAAACTGATATAACGTGGATGGCTGAATTAACAAAACTGATGTAACTTGGATGGCTGAATTTGTAAAACTGATGTAATTTGGGGATGGTTGAATTTACAAGACTCAAGTAACGGAGATGGTTGAATTTATTAAACTTATGTAACATTGATCTCTGAATTGATAAAACTGATGTAACATCCAGGGTTAATTTATAAAAGTGATGTAGCTTGAATTTATAAGACTGATGTAACGTGGATGGTAAGTTATAAGATTGATGTAACGTGGATGGTAAGTTATAAGACTGATGTAACGTGGATGGTAAGTGTAACAGTAATAGAGTACTGGGGTATTATTAGGATCTAGTGGGAAACAGATACAGCACGATTGAGCATTGAGACTGAAAGCGAAGCGGGGGGAGATGCTCAATCGTGACGTATTGGGTTGGCAAGGGCAGTTAACATCACACCCTTGAGAGGTAAAGAAGCAAGTTGTCATCATGAAGAAATAAACAGTATTTGCATAAAACCAACACGTCTTGTGAGTTCCTGCTCTGTTACAGGACTCGAAATGGTGCCGTGACCAGGATGAACAACTTCAATCGTCGCGGCACATAGCGGAGGTACTGGGCCACTATATTTGATACAGCCACTACTTCATACTGCGCTTGTTGGGAAAATGCGGTGCCCTTGACACTGGCACGTTATCAAACCTCTGATGAACAGATTTCAAGAAGTTTCTACAAGAATCTGTATGCGGTTGTGAAGCCCGCTTTGCAGGTTCAGTTCCACTGTCTTATTGCGGTTGTGAAGCCCGCTTCGCTGAGTCCGCTCTCAAATCGTTTTCGAGCCTTACTGGTGGTGAAGTCCAGTCCGCTCTCAAATCGTTTTCAAGCTTTACTGGTGGTGAAGTCCAGTCCGCTCTCAAATCGTTTTCGAGCTTTACTGGTGTGTGAAAGCTGCTATCACTGTCAAGTCCTCGCCGGGCACGGTGGCATTGTTGTTCGAGCGGTTTGCTGACGGGATTGATTTCGGCGGACGACATGGGGATACCTACTTCTGATCGTACCTCCCACTGTTGCAGGGACTTCAAAGTTGAATCATTGTCACACAGCCTGCTCGTTACCACGGCTGTTGTCTGAACTTTATCATTTTAAAGGGGCCTACCCTGGCCGTTGCCTGAACCTTGCCATTTTCAAGGGACTTGCCTCCAATTTAAGTTCAAGATTTCATCTGAAGTCAGAACTCGTTCAAGGTCAGGTCATCACTGGCCGTTGGCTGATATTAATCCATTTTTTTTGGGCCTCGTAATTCCTATGACCCAAACACACCTAATCCATTTTTGGGCCTCGTAATTCCTATGACCCATTCAAAACGACGATGAAGTACCCACTCGAGAATCAAGGAAGGGACCCAACCAGGGGTTGAAGATTGTCTGGCAGCCCATGAGATGTGACCCAACCAGGGGTTGAAGATTGTCTGGCGGCCCACGAGAAGGACGAAATTACCTGAGGGAAGAGAAGGGATATCTGAACTCCGCCACCTGAATTCCGAGACTAAATTTCAGTTGATGCGGGCTCTTGTTGGTTGAACTGGATCCGTCAGCGAGTAAAAGAAGGTAACTGCTTAATTAAGGAGATAGAGTCAGAGTGATGTTCCGAATTTCTTAATTAGAGCGGAGTACAGGACATTATTGTGGTTTAAGAAGCAAATATCTACAAGGAGTGCATTATTTAAATTTAGAAGTAAATTTGTGTGATACTTAGACCCAGAAAATAACTGCGCATTGCTATATAATAAGTGAGTGCATTATTTAAATTTAGAAGTAAATTTGTGTGATACTTAGACCCAGAAAATAACTGCGCATTGCTATGATAAGTGAGTGCATTGCTTAAATTGAGAAGTTAAAATTGTGTCTATAATAAGTAAGTGTATTCTTTAAATTTAGAGGTTGAAATTGTGTGTTTCTTTGCTTGCCTTGTTTCAGTATTATTTCAGCATGGCGGAACAGGACACCTTAGCACAGGTTTAGCAGAGCAGATTCATCACGACACAAGTGAGAATTATTTCGGCTGAGATAGCATAAAGAGTAAAAATGTACTTGAACAGAGACTTAGGACACGTGACTGCATGGTTAGGAGAATTAAAGGTGGCAGTCAGCGAGGTAGAATGTTTTGTACACTGGTTACAGAGCAATGTAAGAGGTAATGAGATAAAAGGGAACAACAGGAATAGCCGAAGACAGCCACTACTTGATGAAAATAGAGGGCAGTATGGAAGCATTTATGTTAGTCCAAGGATGACTAGGGTTAGGAGCTGGTACAATGATCAGAGATACAGAAATGGGCATGAGAGAGATTGTTCTAGGAGTTGGTCATCCTATACGGTAAGCGCCAGAAAAAGACGTAACGACTGGTTTGAAAAGAGACAGAGACAGTATTTGAAGTCAGGGTCAAAGAACAAAGTAGAAAACGTAAGTGAAAATTCAACTATTCCCAAGGTGATTGCAAATATGACTGTTAAACAGGAAAAGAAGACGACGGTGTTAGTAAGGAAAATAAACCGAGAGACACAGACGCAGACAAGTAATACGATAGAACGTAGTACGCAGACTCAGGTACAACCAGTCAGCAAAGTAACAAAGGGAACTCAAACTGACTTAACAGAGAATCAGTCAAAACCAACTCAATTGACTAAGAGAGACAAGGGTGAATTTGGGAAAGATGGACAGACGAGGACCAAGAACGAAAGAAAGATAAAGAGGAGAAGTATTGAAGAAAGAAATAGTATGGTTGTAAATAGAGGTAGTGCCATGTCAAGTTCCTCAGCTATAGACAGGAAACTAATTCCTAAATGGTGTAGGAATATTAGCTGCCAGAGTTCAAGTTACGGAGAAGATATTCCTACAGCCGAATATTCTAGTGATGCTGAAACGGATATTATTACTGAGGATTCGGAGAATGAGAGTGCTGCACTAAGAACAGATCCTGAATCGAGGCGTGATGTTCCCTCATACGGAGTAGTTGCTGGTGGACAGACGGACAGAGTTTTGGTTAGTGACTATGTAGATACTGGATTATATGACAATAAAGTAGGGAAGGCTAAGGGACGAAGACCGAGAAAGAGAAAGAAAGCCAGACGTTTTAAAGATGACTATGAGAATAAGGCCGACGTGTTTGCAGTAAACTATAATGAGTCTGATGAAGGAACTATTATTAGTGTGTCATCTGAGGACGAGATGGGGAAGTGTAAACGTTACGTAAGGTTGACAGGAAACAGTGAGCAGACCGACGACAGAAATAAAGGAAATAGAAATAACTCATTTAAGAAAAAGAATAGTGGTAGACAGATAGCGGGAATTTATTCAACGACGGAAAGCGACTTAAGAAAAATAGAAGACCTTATGACCTTAAGACCTGAATACTTTAACAGCTTGACAACAGATAGTGATGAAGACATAATAAGCGAAAGACGGGTGAATGTATTGAAAGACAGTGAAGTGTTTAATTTGGACACACTATATAACGCTTAAAATTCCTTGGGTGAAGAAGAAAAAAATGAAATAGTTTTGGGCTTATGAGAAGAACTCCGGTTTGAGAGTATAGGTATATGAACTGTCCAAAATAGATAGATGAATTTTTGGGGTAGCATGGTACAGGGTAGGTGGTAGTGATGTTGAGGTTAAGGAAGTACGGCAAATGATATTCCACGTGGATTACGTAATACAGGATATCTACTATTGGGTCACGATGTAGAGAGAGTATATTAAGTAAAATAGGGCAGATTCAGGACAAAATTAGTAGAAGGTGAGTGATAAATGGTTTGACTCAGAGCTATGACGTGATGTCTGAGATAGTTTTGCTTGTTGGTTTGAGAAGAAAGAATAGTATTGTATGACAGCTGAACCGAGAATGTCTGATGAGGAGAAATAGATTGAGGAGGAATTAAGTATCCTGTGAGTAAAATAGTCAGTTGAACGCGAAGAGTATTAAGAGTAAAAGACTGTGGAGAAAGAAGAGTTATTGTGTGGAGAAATATAGAAAGCGGAATGTAGTTTGTTTTGAAAAGATAGTAGGTAGTGCTGTGAAAGCGATATAACTTGCGAGAGGCAGCGTCTGACTTTCGTATGGGAGTGAATGATTAAGTAAAGTAGAAATAAGGAAGAAGTGAATTGTGAAAGTCCTGTGGAAAAATTCGTCTGGTTATGCGTTGTTCATACATGAGTATAACTGTAGTCAAACAGGTGTTCGTCGTGATGAGTAAGGCAGGATAGAGCTGTGATAACGTCACTTAAGTGTAATATATAGATAAAATGTAATGGTTGCGTTAATATGTCTTGTGTCAATGTGTGTAGAGGAGATCAATACGTGTAGATATGTGGTAAATGATTGCTGGAATGTTGAGGTGGCGTCTAAAGTATTTTGTTGTAGTAATAGTATGGAGACGTTAGGTTGTCGCGATGCGAGAGTAGGCGTGAGATGAGAGCGAGGTTGTGTGTCATTGTCCGTGTGAATATGAGAAGAGCGGTTGATAAGTGACGTTGATAAATCGTGGTGGAACATAGAGCATGCGAAAATCGAGAGATAGAAAGAAAATTGTAATGTCTTTTCGTAGAATATCTGAACTTGGAAGGAAATTATGGAAGTTATATGCTGAATTAACATTATGAATGTTTAGTATTCTTGACAGGAAAATGGCGAAGCAAGAGTGCCTAAGACTGAGAAACGAGGAAAGAGAGGTCTGTTGTTGGTTATAAGTGGCGTAGGTTGCAGTTCTGAAAGAGTTCCGAGAAATAACAAGAAGAATGAAAAATGCGGAGGTAAACAGGGTTAGTAAAATGAATGTTGGAGAACGTGTTCCGAGGAGGGTGACCAGTTTGATTGTCATCACGATGTAAGAGTGCTAGGAGAGACTTGAGGATAGATAGAGTAGTCGTGGTGAGATGTTGGAAGAAAATGAGGTGTTTAAGTAAATTGAGTCGGATAGACGAGAAACTTAAAAAGTAGAGTTGGTTGTATTGGTGAGAGACAAAGTTTTCTTAGACGTAAGAGGTTAGAAGGTTGGAGATACCGTGGTTAACGGTAATAAAAATAAGTAGTTGTAGAAATACTTGGAATAAATCTAAGGGAAATAATTGACCACTGGTACTTTGTGGTAACATTGAGATAGGTATAATGAGTTGACCTGTAGTTTACAGTGATGGAATTACAAATAATGTGATGTATAAGGAGTTAGTTTGACTTCCAGAAAATGGAACGGTCAATTGTGGAGTGGTGATTGTGGTTGAGGAGAACAAATATTGTTCTAGATTAAAGAAGTTAGTCTGTGGTTAACAGATATACATACGTAGCAGTGAGGTGTTTTGTTTTCTCGGTTATGGGAGGCCAAGGTTGATGGGCTACTGTACGTAGTAGTTTGAAGGGAGTTGTCTTTAGCGAGAAGACAATTCTTTTGTGGAGTCTGAGTGTTGATGCCTCATGTATAAAATGTTTTTTTTTGCTTGATTTGGTCCTGTAAAATGATTGTTATTATTTTAGAATAAGATTATTGTGTTTGTAGACTTTTATGTGTAAACTACTGGTCCGTAAAAGAGACCAGTAGTAGTAGGTAAAAATAGAATAGGATGTATGTTGTATCATCATCACCATCATCATCACCATCGTCATCATACCTTTAGTTGAGTTGCGGGGAAACATAAATGATTGTTACAAAAATTTGGGGGGGTATGATGTTCTGTTGTGATTTTATTTCGCTGTTTTGTATGTTAAATAGTAGTTAGTTAAGTTATGTTTAAGTACAGGGTTTTGTCTAGAATAAAGACAATACATGGGCTTTATTTTAGTCCTTCGTTTAGAAAATAGTAATAAACTACTGGAGACTAGAAGAGAGACATTTATTTGGGATCCTTCGTTTAGAAAATAGTAATAAACTACTGGGGACTAGAAGAGAGACATTTATTTGGGATCCTTCGTTCAGAAAAGAGTTAATAAAACTACTGAGAGCTAATAAAGAGACACATTCTCTTTGTGAAGAATAAGTTCATGGGTATTTTGTTGCTGTGATAATCAGCGTAGAGAGGTTAAAATGGTTATGAAGTACTGGAAATATATGGATGGTTATGGGGAAGTTTAGAAGTACACTAAAGTCAGCATTGATTGGAAATATATGGATTAGAAGCCATATGGGGGAAGAAAAGATTAATATAGCAGTGGGGTAAATGAGGAGAAAGTTTTAAACATGGGTTACATGGGGTCAGAAGAACCATGATGTACACAGAATGCTGGGTTATAGAAGAATAAGAAAATTACCCCAGAAAGTAAACATGAATTGGATCCATGTTTAACTAGACACTGTGGATAACAGTACAATAGTAAGGGAGTGTAAGTTGATGAACATAGTGGAGACATAATGACATGGGTTCTTGAGAGTCCGTTAAAGACGGGAGGTAAATGGTTATCCCTTTGGGTGTATTAAGTTTCAGAGATAGAATAATAAGTGGGTTGCTAGAGTAGTCTATATAGTGGTCAGATTACGATGTTGTAAAGTTACGGGTGTCTGTAATAAATAGACATTTAAGGTTGCTGTAGATAACGGCATAAGTGGAGGTGCCCATAAGAAATGGACATTAAGAGATAATTTTTAACTGAGGTATAGGGTGATGTGGTTATGTGAAGTGATGTGTATAATGTTGGAAGAGGTTTTAAAGGAAATTAGATTTTTTTTTGTCCTCGGGATATTGTTTTGTGGTTGACATTACAATGAGAGGTTGAAGTAAGGTTCAGAGACATAAAAGTAGTAGTGTCTGTAATATATAGACAATTGGAGGTGAATAATGTTTTTGATAGCAGCGTAAACGTTTACCATAATGAGTGGTAAAGGTGTGTGATTTAGGTGAGTGTGGTTTTAGACTTTATTACATAAAGTCTCAAATGACATAGGAGGGTAAAGGAGTATGGTTTAGTAAAAGGGGTGTGTGATTTAGGTGAATGTTGTTTTTGAAAGAGTTCTATATCTTCTTTTAAATTCCGGTGGCCACCGATTCTTTGTCTTCCTATCGTGTGAAAGTAATTTCGGCTTAGTTGAAAATGGGGAATTTGTAGCGTTGGTGATAAAATAAGGAGTTGGTGTTAGAGTTGAGTTTGAAAGCAGATTGCTTATGAGGAAGGAGTATTTAAGAAGACGTGTTATGATGTTATTGTACATAGTTGAAATTGAAATGTTATTAAAGATATGTAAATATGTTATGGTTGGTTGAAGGGCCGGAAACGAAGAAGAAGGGAGTTGACTATATAGCAAGGGAAAAAGTAAAGAAATTGAATATTCATTTAAGTTAGTTAGTTTGGGGAAGATTAGAGGAACTGGGAGAAGTAAGGAAAAAGAGGGAATAGAGTAAGGGGATTAGGAGTAAAGATTTTTCCTTTATAAGGAAAATTCTTTAATAAACATGGGGAGGTGTAACAGTAATAGAGTACTGGGGTATTATTAGGATCTAGTGGGAAACAGATACAGCACGATTGAGCATTGAGACTGAAAGCGGGGGGAGATGCTCAATCGTGACGTATTGGGTTGGCAAGGGCAGTTAACATCACACCCTTGAGAGGTAAAGAAGCAAGTTGTCATCATGAAGAAATAAACAGTATTTGCATAAAACCAACACGTCTTGTGAGTTCCTGCTCTGTTACATAAGTTATAAGACTGATGTAACGTGGATGGTAAGTTATAAGACTGATGTAACGTGGATGGTAAGTTATAAGACTGATGTAACGTGGATGGTAAGTTATAAGATTGATGTAACGTGGATGGTAAGTTATAAGACTAATGTAACGTGGATGGTAAGTTATAAGATTGATGTAACGTGGATGGTAAGTTATAAGACTGATGTAACGTGGATGGTAAGTTATAAGACTGATGTAACGTGGATGATAAGTTATAAGACTGATGTAACGTGGATGGTAAGTTATAAGACTGATGTCACGTGGATGGTAAGTTATAAGACTGATGTCACGTGGATGGTAAGTTATAAGACTGATGTCACGTGGATGGTAAGTTATAAGACTGATGTCACGTGGATGGTAAGTTATAAGACTGATGTAACGTGGATGATAAGTTATAAGACTGATGTAACGTGGATGGTAAGTTATAAGACTGATGTAACGTGGATGGTAAGTTATAAGACTGATGTAACGTGGATGATAAGTTATAAGACTGATGTAACGTGGATGATAAGTTATAATATTGATGTAACGTGGATGGTAAGTTATTCGACTGATGTAACATGGATGGTAAGTTATAAGATTGATGTAACGTGGATGGTAAGTTATAAGACTGATGTAACGTGGATGGTAAGTTATAAGACTGATGTAACGTGGATGATAAGTTATAAGACTGATGTAACGTGGATGGTAAGTTATAAGACTGATGTCACGTGGATGGTAAGTTATAAGACTGATGTCACGTGGATGGTAAGTTATAAGACTGATGTCACGTGGATGGTAAGTTATAAGACTGATGTAACGTGGATGGTAAGTTATAAGACTGATGTAACGTGGATGATAAGTTATAAGACTGATGTAACGTGGATGATAAGTTATAATATTGATGTAACGTGGATGGTAAGTTATAAGACTGATGTAACGTGGATGGTAAGTTATAAGACTGATGTAACGTGGATGATAAGATATAATAAGACTGATGTAACCTGGATGGTAAGTTATAAGATTGATGTAACCTGGATGGTAAGTTATAAGACTGATGTAACGTGGATGGTAAGTTATAAGACTGATGTAACGTGGATGGTAAGTTATAAGACTGATGTAACGTGGATGGTAAATTATAAGATTGATGTAACGTGGATGGTAAGTTATAAGATTGATGTAACCTGGATGGTAAGCTATAAGACTAATGTAACCTGGATGGTTGACTTTATAAAACTGATGTAACGTGGCAGGTAAGTTATAAGACATGTAACTTAATGTTAGGTTTTCTTCCGTAGTATCAGACAGTTCCGGTACAGGTGAAACACAAGTGCAGTGATGTAGAAAAAACCAATGATAGATGAAAAACTTCAGATGATGCAGCATAAACTTCGGAAAGAGGAGTCATACAAAAGTACAGAGACGTTTACCTATCAACAGTAGCTGCAGAATATATGAATACAAGAAACACAGGTAAACAAGCATGATTCTAGGTATATCCTCACTAGCCATATCTACATACGCTGATGTCTAGATGACAAGTATACAAAGTTAATGTCTAACATACACCACAAACACGAAGGATGTAGCCTGTAGCCTGAGCTCTAGTTGACCAAGCATGCACAGTCAATGTCTAAAGAGATCACAAACAAGAAGGATCTGTCATGTACCTTGCCAGTCCATTGGACCCCCTTCCAGATACAGAAATAACAGACGATCCAGACTCCCAGAAGAGATAGTGCCAACTGCCATCTGATTACCCCAGGGTTTTCTATGCCATCCGTGATCTGGAGCGCTTCCCGCCTGAAAAACAATCATACATTCTCATTACAACAAGGTTGTGTATCCTTTACAAGAGGTCGCAGTCAACCCCTAAAATTATTTACTGTTTCAAACAGTTATACGTTTAGTAGTTTGCCATTGCTTTGTTAAAAGCCGACACTCATACTATTCTGAAAACCAACGCAACGCAATGTACTCCGTTGTTGGCGTCAACATCACATTCATGGTTGCTGGTATCAACATCATGTCCATGGTTGCTGGTGTCAACATCATATCTATGGTTGTTGGTGTCAACATCATATCAACAGTTGTTGGTGTCAACATCATATCAACAGTTGCTGGTGTCAACATCATATCAACAGTTGCTGGTGTCAACATCATATCAACAGTTGCTGGTGTCAACATCATATCAACAGTTACTGGTGTCAACATCATATCCATGGTTGCTGGTGTCAACATCATATCAACAGTTGTTGGTGTCAACATCATATCAATAGGTGCTGGTGTCATCATCATATCAACAGTTGCTGGTGTCAACACCATATCAACAGTTGTTGGTGTCAACATCATATCAACAGTTATTGGTGTCAACATCATATCAACAGTTGCTGGTGTCAACATCATATCAACAGTTGCTGGTGTCAACATCATATCAACAGTTGTTGGCGTCAACATCACATCCATGGTTGTTGGTATCAACATCATATCAACAGTTGTTGGCGTCAACATCATATCAACAGTTGCTGGTGTCAACATCATATCAACAGTTGTTGGCGTCAACATCACATTCATGGTTGTTGGTATCAACATCATGTCCATGGTTGCTGGTGTCAACATCATATCATCAGTTGTTGGTGTCAACATCATATCAACAGTTGTTGGTGTCAACATCATATCAACAGTTGTTGGTGTCAACATCATATCAACAGTTGTTGGTGTCAACATCACATCCATGGTTGCTGGTGTCAACATCATATCAACAGTTGTTGGTGTCAACATCATATCAACAGTTATTGGTGTCAACATCATATCAACAGTTGTTGGTGTCAACATCATATCAACAGTTGCTGGTGTCAACATCATATCAACAGTTGTTGGCGTCAACATCACATCCATGGTTGTTGGTATCAACATCATATCAACAGTTGTTGGCGTCAACATCATATCAACAGTTGCTGGTGTCAACATCATATCAACAGTTGTTGGCGTCAACATCACATTCATGGTTGTTGGTATCAACATCATGTCCATGGTTGCTGGTGTCAACATCATATCATCAGTTGTTGGTGTCAAAATCATATCAACAGTTGTTGGTGTCAACATCATATCAACAGTTGTTGGTGTCAACATCATATCAACAGTTGTTGGTGTCAACATCACATCCATGGTTGCTGGTGTCAACTTCATATCAACAGTTGCTGGTGTCAACATCATATCAACAGTTGTTGGTGTCAACATCATATCAACAGTTGCTGGTGTCAACATCATATCAACAGTTGCTGGTGTTAACATCATATCAACAGTTGTTGGTGTCAACATCATATCAACAGTTGCAGGTGTCAACATCATATCAACAGTTGCTGGTGTCAACATCATATCAACAGTTGCTGGTGCCAACATCATATCAATAGTTGCTGGTGTCAAAATCACATCCATGGTTGTTGGTATCAACATCATATCAACAGTTGTTGGTGTCAACATCATATCCATGGTTGCTGGTGTCAACATCATATCAACAGTTGCTGGTGTCAACATCATATCAACAGTTGTTGGTGTCAATATTACATCCTCAGTTGCTGGTGTCAACATCATATCAACAGTTGCTGGTGTCAACATCATATCAACAGTTGTTGGTGTCAATATTACATCCTCAGTTGCTGGTGTCAACATCATATCAACAGTTGTTGGTGTCAATATTACATCCTCAGTTGCTGGTGTCAACATCATATCAACAGTTGCTGGTGTCAACATCATATCAACAGTTGTTGGTGTCAATATTACATCCTCAGTTGCTGGTGTCAACATCATATCAACAGTTGCTGGTGTCAACATCATATCAACAGTTGTTGGTGTCAACATCATATCCATGGTTGCTGGTGTCAACATCATATCAACAGTTGTTGGTGTCAACATCATATCAATAGTTGCTGGTGTCAGAATCACATCCATGGTTGTTGGTATCAACATCATATCAACAGTTGTTGGTGTCAACATCATATCCATGGTTGCTGGTGTCAACATCATATCAACAGTTGTTGGTGTCAACATCATATCAACAGTTGCTGGTGTCAACATCATATCAACAGTTGCTGGTGTCAACATCATATCAACAGTTGCTGGTGTCAACATCATATCAATAGTTGCTGGTGTCAAAATCACATCCATGGTTGTTGGTATCAACATCATATCAACAGTTGTTGGTGTCAACATCATATCCATGGTTGCTGGTGTCAACATCATATCAACAGTTGCTGGTGTCAACATCATATCAATAGTTGCTGGTGTCAAAATCACATCCATGGTTGTTGGTATCAACATCATATCAACAGTTGTTGGTGTCAACATCATATCCATGGTTGCTGGTGTCAACATCATATCAACCGTTGCTGGTGTCAACATCATATCAACAGTTGTTGGTGTCAATATTACATCCTCAGTTGCTGGTGTCAACGTCATATCAACAGTTGTTGGTGTCAATATTACATCCTCAGTTGCTGGTGTCAACATCATATCAACAGTTGCTGGTGTCAACATCATATCAACAGTTGTTGGTGTCAATATTACATCCTCAGTTGCTGGTGTCAACATCATATCAACAGTTGCTGGTGTCAACATCATATCAACAGTTGTTGGTGTCAACATCATATCCATGGTTGCTGGTGTCAACATCATATCAACAGTTGCTGGTGTCAACATCATATCAATAGTTGCTGGTGTCAAAATCACATCCATGGTTGTTGGTATCAACATCATATCAACAGTTGTTGGTGTCAACATCATATCCATGGTTCCTGGTGTCAACATCATATCAACAGTTGTTGGTGTCAACATCATATCAACAGTTGCTGGTGTCAACATCATATCAACAGTTGCTGGTGTCAACATCATATCAATAGTTGCTGGTGTCAAAATCACATCCATGGTTGTTGGTATCAACATCATATCAACAGTTGTTGGTGTGAACATCATATCCATGGTTGCTGGTGTCAACATCATATCAACAGTTGCTGGTGTCAACATCATATCAATAGTTGCTGGTGTCAAAATCACATCCATGGTTGTTGGTATCAACATCATATCAACAGTTGTTGGTGTCAACATCATATCCATGGTTGCTGGTGTCAACATCATATCAACAGTTGCTGGTGTCAACATCATATCAATAGTTGCTGGTGTCAAAATCACATCCATGGTTGTTGGTATCAACATCATATCAACAGTTGTTGGTGTCAACATCATATCCATGGTTGCTGGTGTCAACATCATATCAACCGTTGCTGGTGTCAACATCATATCAACAGTTGTTGGTGTCAATATTACATCCTAAGTTGTTGATGTCACCATCATATCTTCAGTTGTTGATGTCAACATCATATCCTCAGTTGTCGGTGTCAACATGATAATCTCAGTTGTTGGTATCAACATCATAACCTCAGTTGTTGGTATCAACATTATAACCTCACTTGTTAGTGTCAGCAGCACATCCACAGTCTCCGATGTCAACATCACTTCAACAGATGTTGATATCAATAGCATATGTCCATTGTCGTTATCATTATCACATCAACGATTGTTGGTGTCAAAATCACATCCATATTGATGGTGTAAACATCACATCCATAGTTTTTGGTGTCAAAGTCATGTGTGCAGTTGCTGGTGTTAACATCACATCCGCAGTTGTTGGTTTCAACATCATATACACGGCTGATGGTGTCAAAATCATATCCGCGGTTGTTGGTGTCAACATCACATCAGCGAATGTTGGTGTCAACATCATATCAGCGATTGTTGGTGTCAACATCATATCAGCGATTGTTGGTGTCAACATCATATCCGCGGTTGTTGGTGTCAGCATCACATCAGCGATTGTTGGTGTCAACATCATATCCACGGTTGTTGGTGTCAACATCATATCCACGGTTCTTGGTGTCAACAGCACATCAGCGATTGTTGGTGTCAACATCACATTAGCGATTGTTGTGTCAACATCACATAAGCGATTGTTGGTGTCAACATCACATCAGCGATTGTTGGTGTCAACATCATATCCACGGTTATTGGTGTCAACACCATATCCACGGTTGTTGGTGTCAACATCATATCAGCAATTGTTGGTGTCAACATCATATCCACGGTTATTGGTGTCAACATCATATCCATGTTTGCTGGTGTAAACATCACATCAGCGATTGTTGGTGTCAACATCACATCCACGGTTGTTGGTGTCAACATTATATCCACGATTGTTGGTGTCAACATCACATCAGCGGTTGTTGGTGTCAACATCATATCCACGGCTGTTGGTGTCAACATCACATCAGCGATTGTTGGTGTCAACATCAAATCCAAGGTTGTTGGTGTCAACATCACATCCAAGGTTGTTGGCGTCAACATCATATCCACAGTTGTTGGTGTCAACAGCACATCAGCGATTGTTGGTGTCAAGATCACATCAGCGGTTGTTGGTGTCAACATCACATCCAAGGTTGTTGGCGTCAACATCATATCAGCGATTGTTGGTGTCAACAGCACATCAGCGATTGTTGGTGTCAACATCACTTCAGCGATTGTTGGTGTCAACATCACATCAGCTATTGTTGGTGTCAACATCATATTCAAGGTTGTTGGTGTCAACATCATATTCACGGTTGTTAGTGTCAACATCATATTCACGGTTGTTGGTGTCAACAGCACATCAGCGATTGTTAGTGTCAACATCACATCAGCGATTGCTGGTGTCAAAATCATATCCCCGATTGTTGGTGTCAACATCACATCAGCGATTGTTGGTGTCAACATCATATCAGCGATTGTTGGTGTCAACATCACATCAGCGATTGTTGGTGTCAACATCACATCAGCGATTGTTGGTGTCAACATCATATCCACTGTTGTTGGTCTCAACATCACATCAGCGATTGTTGGTGTCAACATCACGTCAGCGATTGTTGGTGTCAACATCATATCCACGGTTGTTGGTGTCAACATCATATCCACGGTTGTTGGTGTCAACATCATATCAGCGATTGTTGGTGTCAACATCATATCCACGGTTGTTGGTGTCAACATCATATCAGCGATTGTTGGTATCAACATCATATCAGCGATTGTTGGTGTCAACATCATATCCACGGTTGTTGGTGTCAATATCATATCCACGGTTGTTGGTGTCAACATCATATTAGCGATTGTTGGTGTCAACATCATATCCACGGTTGTTGGTGTCAACATCATATCCACGGTTGTTGGTGTCAACATCATATCCACGGTTGTTGGTGTCAACATCATATCAGCGATTGTTGGTGTCAACATCACACCAGCGATTGTTGGTGTCAACATCATATCCACGGTTGTTGGTGTCAACATCATATCCACGGTTGTTGGTGTCAACATCATATCCACGGTTGTTGGTGTCAACATCATATCTACGGTTGTTGGTGTCAACATCATATCCACGGTTGTTGGTGTCAACATCACATCAGCGATTGTTGGTGTCAACATCACATCAGCGATTGTTGGTGTCAACATCACATCAGCGATTGTTGGTGTCAACATCACATCAATTACTCTTGGTGTCTGTGATAGTAGATACAAACATGAAGAGTGTGTGTGATAGCAGATACAAACATGAAAATGAATTAACTAATAGAAAAATGATTATGAGATAACTAATACAACCATGAATAATTTATATCATTGGCACCTTGCCGTCTTGACAGACGATAGTTTGGTACATTGTGCTTCAAAAAGGCTTAATAACTACGATCCATGGTGGTGGCGAGTGTGGCTGGTAAGGCCAATTCGCGCTGTACATGTTTGTTCACAGTGGATGCATGTGAAAACATGGTCATTTCCACCATCATGCAACAGCTTACGTCTCTCACACTCTATGTGTGCTTTATCTGCATTCGTTTTCTACTTTGTCTTTATTCCATTTCTGATATTTGCCCTCCATGCAACACGTTCAGAGGCGACTTGTTCCCAGTGTGCATTATCAATGCCTGTATCAATCATGTCCCGCTTACACACATCTTTGTATCGCAGTAGAGGCCGACCCTGAGATCTCCTACCCGTCTGTAATTCACCAAAAAAGATGTCCTTTGGTATTCTACCCTCATCCATCCTCATAACATGTCCTATCCATCTAAGTCTACGAAGACTGAGCATGGAATAAACTGTCACACAACCTGATCTTTCCAATACTTCAGTATTTGTGATTGTGTCTTGCCACTTCATACCAAGTATTCTTCGCAGACACCGCATATGAAAGCTGTTTAAGCGATTCTCTTGGTGTGAGTTTAGTTTAGTTTAGTCGATGGATCAACATCACGGCGCCGGGTGCAACCCATAAGTGCTCCGTTTTCCTCCTAACTCAAATCTGAGTCTGGAGAAAATCAGCTCAGTGCACGAACTCCGTAGCACCGGCGAGGATCCTGAAAATACTTTGGGTAAATTTTTAACTCGAAATTTTGCCCGGGCAGCGCCGTTAGGCTACTCTTTTTCGATTTCCAACTGCCAAGGGATTTTGTACGTGCGCAACAAAACACAAAGGCGTCCGATCTCACTACCCAGAGTCCAGGGGAAATTTATTACTAGAAGTCCACGTGAAAAAATCCCGGCATCACCGAGGCTTGAACCCGGGACCTCAAGCACTCGAGGCGGACACCCTACCTCGAGACCACGCAGCTCCCCTGGTGTGAGTAAGTTCACCAAGTTTCACTGCCATAATGAAGAGTACTAAGGATACAGGCTTGGTAGACAAGGACTTTTGTTTTGGCAGTAAGCTTCCTGTTCTCCCAGACTCTTTTTGCTAACCTGTTCATTGTTGTTGCTGCTTTGCCAATCCTGATGTTGATTTCCTGATCTAGGGATAATTTGCTATTTACCTCTGATCCTAGATATGTAAAATGGTCTACCATCTCTAGTTCGGCGACGTCAATAAACATTGATGGTACCCCATATGCACTTTTTGACATAATCTGTGTCTCCATTATGTTAATTGTTAAACCAAATTCAGAACAAACATTGGAGAATGCAGATAGTAGATGTTGTAATTCTTCATCAGAGTGGGTCGTAACTGCAGTATCATCTGCAAAAAGCAACTCTCTGATCAGTACCCTCCTAATTTTGGTCTTGGCCTTCAATCTCTGGGCATTATAGAGGCCACCATCTGGGCGTGAGTGAATGTATATACCGGCATCATGATCACGAAAGGCATGTTTCAGTGGAAGTGAAAAGTATATTCCAAAGAGGGTGGGGGATAGTACACAACCTTGCTTAACTCCACTCTTGATTTCAAACTCTTCTGAAGTTGCACCATCAAACTTGATTATACCCTTCATGCCTGTGTGGAACGATTCCACAATGGACAGAAGAGTTGTGGGCAGCCAATCTTCTTTAGTGCCTTGAACAGACCTTCACGACTGACCAAATCAAATGCTTTTGTGAGGTCGATGAAGGCAATAAACAGTGGTTAATTTTGGTCACGGCATTTTTCTTGCATTTGTCGCAATGAGATGACAAATTTGATGACAAATACAAACATGATGAGTGTGTGTAATAACAGATATAAACATGACGTCGGCGTGATAATAAAAGCAAACATGATGTGTTGGCTGATAACAAACACAGACATGCTAGGGTGATGTGTTGGCTGAGAACAAACACAGACATGCTAGGGTGATGTGTTGGCTGAGAACAAACACAGACATGCTAGGGTGATGTGTTGGCTGAGAACAAACACAGACATGCTAGGGTGATGTGTTGGCTGAGAACAAACACAGACATGCTAGGGTGATGTGTTGGCTGAGAACAAACACAGACATGCTAGGGTGATGTGTTGGCTGAGAACAAACACAGACATGCTAGGGTGATGTGTTGGCTGAGAACAAACACAGACATGCTAGGGTGATGTGTTGGCTGATAACAAACACAGACATGCTAGGGTGATGTGTTGGCTGAGAACAAACACAGACATGCTAGGGTGATGTGTTGGCTGATAACAAACACAGACATGCTAGGGTGATGTGTTGGCTGAGAACAAACACAGACATGCTAGGGTGATGTGTTGGCTGAGAACAAACACAGACATGCTAGGGTGATGTGTTGGCTGAGAACAAACACAGACATGCTAGGGTGATGTGTTGGCTGAGAACAAACACAGACATGCTAGGGTGATGTGTTGGCTGATAACAAACACAGACATGCTAGGGTGATGTGTTGGCTGAGAACAAACACAGACATGCTAGGGTGATGTGTTGGCTGAGAACAAACACAGACATGCTAGGGTGATGTGTTGACTGAGAACAAACACAGACATGCTAGGGTGATGTGTTGGCTGAGAACAAACACAGACATGCTAGGGTGATGTGTTGGCTGAGAACAAACACAGACATGCTAGGGTGATGTGTTGGCTGAGAACAAACACAGACATGCTAGGGTGATGTGTTGGCTGAGAACAAACACAGACATGCTAGGGTGATGTGTTGGCTGAGAACAAACACAGACATGCTAGGGTGATGTGTTGGCTGAGAACAAACACAGACATGCTAGGGTGATGTGTTGGCTGAGAACAAACACAGACATGCTAGGGTGATGTGTTGGCTGAGAACAAACACAGACATGCTAGGGTGATGTGTTGGCTGAGAACAAACACAGACATGCTAGGGTGATGTGTTGGCTGAGAACAAACACAGACATGCTAGGGTGATGTGTTGGCTGAGAACAAACACAGACATGCTAGGGTGATGTGTTGGCTGAGAACAAACACAGACATGCTAGGGTGATGTGTTGGCTGAGAACAAACACAGACATGCTAGGGTGATGTGTTGGCTGAGAACAAACACAGACATGCTAGGGTGATGTGTTGGCTGAGAACAAACACAGACATGCTAGGGTGATGTGTTGGCTGAGAACAAACACAGACATGCTAGGGTGATGTGTTGGCTGAGAACAAACACAGACATGCTAGGGTGATGTGTTGGCTGAGAACAAACACAGACATGCTAGGGTGATGTGTTGGCTGAGAACAAACACAGACATGCTAGGGTGATGTGTTGGCTGAGAACAAACACAGACATGCTAGGGTGATGTGTTGGCTGAGAACAAACACAGACATGCTAGGGTGATGTGTTGGCTGAGAACAAACACAGACATGCTAGGGTGATGTGTTGGCTGAGAACAAACACAGACATGCTAGGGTGATGTGTTGGCTGAGAACAAACACAGACATGCTAGGGTGATGTGTTGGCTGAGAACAAACACAGACATGCTAGGGTGATGTGTTGGCTGAGAACAAACACAGACATGCTAGGGTGATGTGTTGGCTGAGAACAAACACAGACATGCTAGGGTGATGTGTTGGCTGAGAACAAACACAGACATGCTAGGGTGATGTGTTGGCTGAGAACAAACACAGACATGCTAGGGTGATGTGTTGGCTGAGAACAAACACAGACATGCTAGGGTGATGTGTTGGCTGAGAACAAACACAGACATGCTAGGGTGATGTGTTGGCTGAGAACAAACACAGACATGCTAGGGTGATGTGTTGGCTGAGAACAAACACAGACATGCTAGGGTGATGTGTTGGCTGAGAACAAACACAGACATGCTAGGGTGATGTGTTGGCTGAGAACAAACACAGACATGCTAGGGTGATGTGTTGGCTGAGAACAAACACAGACATGCTAGGGTGATGTGTTGGCTGAGAACAAACACAGACATGCTAGGGTGATGTGTTGGCTGAGAACAAACACAGACATGCTAGGGTGATGTGTTGGCTGAGAACAAACACAGACATGCTAGGGTGATGTGTTGGCTGAGAACAAACACAGACATGCTAGGGTGATGTGTTGGCTGAGAACAAACACAGACATGCTAGGGTGATGTGTTGGCTGAGAACAAACACAGACATGCTAGGGTGATGTGTTGGCTGAGAACAAACACAGACATGCTAGGGTGATGTGTTGGCTGAGAACAAACACAGACATGCTAGGGTGATGTGTTGGCTGAGAACAAACACAGACATGCTAGGGTGATGTGTTGGCTGAGAACAAACACAGACATGCTAGGGTGATGTGTTGGCTGAGAACAAACACAGACATGCTAGGGTGATGTGTTGGCTGAGAACAAACACAGACATGCTAGGGTGATGTGTTGGCTGAGAACAAACACAGACATGCTAGGGTGATGTGTTGGCTGAGAACAAACACAGACATGCTAGGGTGATGTGTTGGCTGAGAACAAACACAGACATGCTAGGGTGATGTGTTGGCTGAGAACAAACACAGACATGCTAGGGTGATGTGTTGGCTGAGAACAAACACAGACATGCTAGGGTGATGTGTTGGCTGAGAACAAACACAGACATGCTAGGGTGATGTGTTGGCTGAGAACAAACACAGACATGCTAGGGTGATGTGTTCACACCAGAAACTGACAGATGTTTGCGTACACATGCAAAAATCTGGTAATTCAAAAACCAAAATTCTTTGCGTACACATGCAGAAATCTGTTAACTCACAACCAAAATTCTTTGCGTACACATGCAGAAATCTGTTAACTCACAACCAAAATTCTTTGTGTACACATGCAGAAATCTGTTAACTCACAACCAAAATTCTTCGACCGGCGAAACAAAGTTGTGTCCGTCGTATTCCTGCGAGCAGTTGAATTGTGGGAACAATCTAGGGATGATACTGGCATTGGTTTCTGTGGTTACGTTCACCTGCAACACAAAGTTCACATGTTTAATCATTGAATTATTTGGTTACATTCACTTGCAACACAAAGTCCACATGTTTAATCATTGAATTATTTGGTTACGTTCACCTGCAACACAAAGTCCACATGTTTAATCATTGGATTATTTGGTTACGTTAACCTGCAACACAAAGTCAGCATGTTTAATCATTGGATTATTTGGTTACGTTCACCTGCAACACAAAGTCAGCATAAATAATCATTGGATTATTTGGTTACGTTCACCTGCAACACAAAGTCAGCATATTGAATTGAGTTGAGTTAAGAACTGATATCACGCAACAATAACCTGCACTCAGGAGATTCCCATACGTGCTCTGTTCCCTCGTTCAACAGCCAGCGAAGAGTCATGTTACTAATCGTTCCCACCGCTGTCTGATTAAAAGTTCGCCTGGTCTTCCCTCTCAGTTTTGAGATTTTTTCAGAACCCCTGCCGATCCCCCGCAATCTCATCCTTTCCACATATGGGTTCTCAATCTGTTCCTCCGCCTTCTCAACCTGGTACCACAACCACCTGCCCCTTGTCCATAGGCAATCTACCACCAAGAGGTGCATTTCCTGCTAGCCTATCAGCCTGTTTATTCCCCCGCACACCCGCATGGCCAGGGCAAAATATCCATACAGTTCTCACAACTTGTAATCCCTGAAGCGACGATAGCGACATTCCGTTCTCCACCTTACTAAGCATACTATTTAAATCCGTAATGAATACAATGTGTGTTGCAGTAGTCTCCTACAGCCAACGAAATGGCTCTGTTACTGCTTCCACCTCCATTCTCTTGCTGGAGGTTGTAGTCTCATTTGCTAGACTCTCCTTTTTCAAGACTCGTCCATTAGCCTTTGCAATAAAACCCCAACCATTACATCTGTTTCTCACCACTGAAAAAAATTGTGGAATGTTGTACTCAACTATAAATGGTGTAATACTATCACTGTCTGGTAGATCGCTGGGGTATGTTGCGTTTAACTATAACTGGTGTATGACTATCGTTGGATGGCAAAGAACTGGGAATGGTACACTCAATTATAACCGGTGTATGAGTATCATTGTCTGGTAGAGAGCCGGTGTATGTTGCGTTTACCCCTAACTTGTGTATGAGTATCACTGTTGTAGCATTCTGGATTTTGTCACCACACAAAAGTGTTCAGCTAGGAATGTGTTCCATCAGTACAGCTAGAGTACTTCTCACAAAGATAGGAGCGTGTTCCCTCAGTAAATCTACAGAATTTCTTCCAAAGTTAGGAGTGTGTTCCCTCAGTACATCTAGAGTACTTCTCCCAAGGTTAGGAGTGTGCTCCCTCAGTACATCTAGAGTACTTCTCCCAAAGTTAGGAGTGTGTTCCATCAGTACATCTAGAGTACTTCTCCCAAAGTTAGGACTGTGTTCCCTCAGTACATCTAGAGTACATCTCCCAAAGTTTGGAGTGTGTTCCCTCAGTACATCTAGAGTACTGCTTCCTAAGTTAGGAGTGTGTTCCCTCAGTACATCTAGAGTACGTCTTCCTAAGTTAGGAGTGTGTTCCATCAGTACATCTAGAGTACTTCTTCCTAAGTTAGGAGCGTGCTCCCTCAGTACATCTAGAGTACTTCTTCCTAAGTTAGGAGTGTGTTCCCTCAGTACTTCTAGAGTACTTCTTCCTAAGTTAGGAGTGTGTTCCCTCAGTATATCTAGAGTACTTCTTCCTAAGTTAGGAGTGTGTTCCATCAGTACATCTAGAGTACTTCTTCCTAAGTTAGGAGTGTGTTCCCTCAGTACATCTAGAGTACTTCTTCCTAAGTTAGGTGTGTGTTCCCTCAGTACATCTAGAGTACTTCTTCCTAAGTTAGGAGCGTGCTCCCTCAGTACATCTAGAGTACTGCTTCCTAAGTTAGGAACGTGCTCCCTCAGCACATCTAGAGTACTTCTTCCTTAGTTAGGAGTGAAACAGACTCGTGCACCTTCTTCACTTATTATACATTCCAGTACTCTTCGTCGGAACATTGTCTTTTTAAATTGTACTTATGACATTGGTAATCATTTCATTCAACATTAACCGGGACAATGATTTCACTCAACAATAACCTGAATAATCAGTTCTCAAACAATAACCTGGATAATCATTTCATTCAACAATAACCTGGATAAACATTTGTCAAACAATAAGCTGGATAATTATTTCCCAAACAATAAACTGGATAATCATTTCATTCAACAATAACCTTAATAAACATTTCTCAAACAGTAACTTGGATAATCGTTTCAAAAACAATAACCCTGGATAATCATTTCACTCAACAATAACCTGTGTAATCCTGTCACTCAACTGTGATGAAAAGCTGCGAATAAAATCAGAATGAATCTCTCATTCTACAACAAAGATTAAATCAAGGCAGAATGAGACGATAGAAAAATAAAACTTCATCGCACTGCTCAGAGTTTACAAATCTATGACGCAAAATTGCGCTAGAGAACTGTCCTTGCACAAAGCCAACACAGTCTGGTTTCTACAACGATTGTTAAATCTCAAACTTGACGCCATACGGGCGAAAGGCGCTATTAAGTTGTAATAGGTTAAGGCATTTTGGTATCAAACAAAATGCTGAAACGTATCCCCCTGTAGCCGCGGAATTTGAGACTGGGGGGGGGAGGGGGGGAAGAGGGGGGGTTTCAACCAGGATTAATGTATGAATTGACCAACGGTTGCTGAAGGATGTATGCATATCCTTTACAAGACATGTCAACAGCAGCATCTTTCAGCTGATTGTTGATTTCTTGGCAAGATTACGCTCAGTAGTTTGCCATTGCTTTCTTATCGACCGGCTCACATAACCCGTAAGTTACCGACGCGGTTAGAATCGCTACCGATTCTCGCCGTCGTCACGCTACTCACGAGAGTAAACGAGATTACGGAGAAAGTCGCTAACTCCTAGGGCCAGGGAGCCGGCTGCTGAAGGATACCTGACTCATATTTTCTAGATGAGAAGTTCAAAGGTTGGTCAACTGGGAAGAGCTATAATTAGACCTTGTTAAATATCCTGGGGCTTGGGAATTCTCCATGAGATCGTCTTCTGGAAGAATCACTTAAAAAGTGATTTTATATTTATACATCATTTATTAATAAATATTAATTCTTGTGAAATTCAAAACAATGTTTTCCCGTAGTGAATTTGAATAACGAAGACACAAACAATAGATTGCACGATTTATTGCCTGGCATATTTCGCTGCATCTCGTCAGGTACATACTGCAGAAATCACACAACTTAAGTGAATTAACTAGATAAATCCTTCAAGTTGAAATATACACAATTTCGCACAGTAATGTCACTTATCTACCACGGTAATTTTAAGCTGACTAACATGTCTTTCTGTTTACACAATTCTGGCTTGCGTTGATAGATCATAATTGCTTCTGCAAATTTTAACAAGCGAGTATTTTGTGTTCTAAACAACACGCGAAATGCAGTGTCTCTGGACACAACGTGACCACTGGCGACAATGTGCCTGCCGATTGAAGACGCTGGGAGCTTCCGGTGTGTCGGCTCCTCGCGGCTAGCCACTCCTGTGTGTTGTATCTTGTTGACCCATTGAGGTATGTGTTCTGACACCCGTTTGTTAAGCTGTCTCTCCGTTCGACCAATGTAAACGGCCTGGCATCTACATGTGAATTGGTAAATACAATTGTTTGTGGTGTACAGAGGAACAGGCTCTTTGACTGTTGGTGTAGGAATGGGTACGGTTTTACATCTAATGACTGGAGTTGCCGCACAGAATGTTCGACCTACTGCTGTAGTAAGCCGGTCTTGTAGACGTTGCATTACGTCATCCCCTCGAAAGGTTAGCTGGATGAATACCTTGAGTTTAGGGACTGTAGTTACGTCTGCTTTGGGTTTGGGCTGTTGGCAATGGCGCTTTATAAATCCTGTGGAGTACCCATTCAGGTTTAAGACATTCTTCAGAGTTTCAAATTCCTCTGTCAGTGTGTCCTGGGTGCATATCTTTCTAGCACGGTCAAACAAGGTCCGTACTAAGCCCCGTTTGTACTGGACAGGTGTGAAGCTCTGAAAATTTAGGTATTGGCCAGTCCATGTTTCTTTGCGGTACACCGATCTTTGAATTGTGCCGTCTGCTCTACGTCTCATTAGAATATCTAGGAACGGTAACGCTTCGTTGTGTTCGTGTTCCATAGATAGAGAGATATTTTTATGCGTCTTGTTCATTGTGGCCTGAAACGATGTTGCTTGTAGCTCGTCTGTGGTGATAATTAGTATATCGTCCACATAACGCCGGTAAAAGGCCAAGTTGTTGATGTCTGAGGATCTCTTTTCTTCTAAGTGTGCCATGAAGATGTCCGCTAGAATAGGACCAAGAGGACTCCCCATGGCCACTCCGTCAATTTGGCGGTATGACTTAGTTAGAAAATTGAATTGGATGTTGGCGGTACATAGTAGTAGTAGCCTCTCCAGAAAAGGTGTTGGTATGCCTAATTTTAGTTGTTTGTCTTCAATGCGTTCCCTTATTATTTTCACTGTCTCCTCTAATGGAACGTTAGTGAATAGGGAGGCTATATCCATGGATGCCATGTGTTTGTTATTTATGTCCATAGTATCCAATAATTCCACCAGTTGGAATGTATCTCTGAGTATTTTTGGATCGAAGGACTGTCGTACTGGCTTTAACATTTCGGCTAACCATCTCGCCATTCGGTGTTGTGCAGAGTTAACCATGGACAGGATAGGTCTTAGCGGGATGCCGGGCTTGTGAAGTTTGGGTAGACCCATTTCTCGAGGAATGCCTAAGGACGGGGATATTTCCTCACCGGTATTTCAGATCTCTGAGGACGGACAGAATATGTCCGACAAGAAAAAACCTGAGACGACTGACAAAAAACCAGATAGAAGAAACCCAGTCCAAGCTGGCCAATTTGAAGCGCACACACGGTTCAGTCTACTACGTCACCCAAGAATTGAGCTTGTATGGCTACTTGAAGTTCACTAAATTCTGTACAGAAACAGTGTACAAGGTGAAAATCGCAGAGAATGCTCGCCTCAACAAATCACTGAGCACTGAAAAGGTAACAACGTCAGTACTAGACAACCCAGAGAAGTATGTGAGGAACTTATCGTCATACGTACTCAACAACATTGAAACAGAGGCCCTTGCATACGGATTAAAATTCTGCATAAAGCCTAAACACATTAACCGTGTTGAGTCGCAAGCACAGTTTGAAATGTTGTTCGATCAAGTCTCCAAGTTATCACCTACCTCTGCTGAGTCGGTCGGGTGGCTGAAGGCCAAACTGGTAGATTTAGAACACCAGTATCGCACAACACCCTCTAAACAGACGTGTCCGCTGACCAACGAACACCTTACTGCCTTAAAAGCGTTAAAGGCTAACAAAACCCTCGTCATACTGAAACCTGACAAAGGGAGCGGTACAGTACTGATGGACATGTCAGATTACCAGAGAAAAATGGATGTAATATTGTCAGATGAATCCAAATTCAGGATAGATCAAAAAGTAAACAAGTCGGAGGACCTGGATGCTATAATGAGGAAAGAGATCCAGTCACTTGTGAATGCGGGACTCATCAGTGAGGCCACTGCAAAAACGCTCACACCACGTGGCTCGCACACTCCTCATATGTACGGTCTACCCAAACTTCACAAGCCCGGCATCCCGCTAAGACCTATCCTGTCCATGGTTAACTCTGCACAACACCGAATGGCGAGATGGTTAGCCGAAATGTTAAAGCCAGTACGACAGTCCTTCGATCCAAAAATACTCAGAGATACATTCCAACTGGTGGAATTATTGGATACTATGGACATAAATAACAAACACATGGCATCCATGGATATAGCCTCCCTATTCACTAACGTTCCATTAGAGGAGACAGTGAAAATAATAAGGGAACGCATTGAAGACAAACAACTAAAATTAGGCATACCAACACCTTTTCTGGAGAGGCTACTACTACTATGTACCGCCAACATCCAATTCAATTTTCTAACTAAGTCATACCGCCAAATTGACGGAGTGGCCATGGGGAGTCCTCTTGGTCCTATTCTAGCGGACATCTTCATGGCACACTTAGAAGAAAAGAGATCCTCAGACATCAACAACTTGGCCTTTTACCGGCGTTATGTGGACGATATACTAATTATCACCACAGACGAGCTACAAGCAACATCGTTTCAGGCCACAATGAACAAGACGCATAAAAATATCTCTCTATCTATGGAACACGAACACAACGAAGCGTTACCGTTCCTAGATATTCTAATGAGACGTAGAGCAGACGGCACAATTCAAAGATCGGTGTACCGCAAAGAAACATGGACTGGCCAATACCTAAATTTTCAGAGCTTCACACCTGTCCAGTACAAACGGGGCTTAGTACGGACCTTGTTTGACCGTGCTAGAAAGATATGCACCCAGGACACACTGACAGAGGAATTTGAAACTCTGAAGAATGTCTTAAACCTGAATGGGTACTCCACAGGATTTATAAAGCGCCATTGCCAACAGCCCAAACCCAAAGCAGACGTAACTACAGTCCCTAAACTCAAGGTATTCATCCAGCTAACCTTTCGAGGGGATGACGTAATGCAACGTCTACAAGACCGGCTTACTACAGCAGTAGGTCGAACATTCTGTGCGGCAACTCCAGTCATTAGATGTAAAACCGTACCCATTCCTACACCAACAGTCAAAGAGCCTGTTCCTCTGTACACCACAAACAATTGTATTTACCAATTCACATGTAGATGCCAGGCCGTTTACATTGGTCGAACGGAGAGACAGCTTAACAAACGGGTGTCAGAACACATACCTCAATGGGTCAACAAGATACAACACACAGGAGTGGCTAGCCGCGAGGAGCCGACACACCGGAAGCTCCCAGCGTCTTCAATCGGCAGGCACATTGTCGCCAGTGGTCACGTTGTGTCCAGAGACACTGCATTTCGCGTGTTGTTTAGAACACAAAATACTCGCTTGTTAAAATTTGCAGAAGCAATTATGATCTATCAACGCAAGCCAGAATTGTGTAAACAGAAAGACATGTTAGTCAGCTTAAAATTACCGTGGTAGATAAGTGACATTACTGTGCGAAATTGTGTATATTTCAACTTGAAGGATTTATCTAGTTAATTCACTTAAGTTGTGTGATTTCTGCAGTATGTACCTGACGAGATGCAGCGAAATATGCCAGGCAATAAATCGTGCAATCTATTGTTTGTGTCTTCGTTATTCAAATTAATTCTTGTGTTGTTTAGAATTTCCTATGAATTTATTTCCTAGCAACTATTCATCTAAGTAACGATACTCTACATCTGTGGACTTTCATTTTGTCTGTCCGAAGTATGTCGTCACTTCAACGAGAGCTGTTATTTTCTCATGTTGTTGTATATAGTTGTAATACTATATTTCTTTTGTTCTTACCACACTAGTGGGAATATCATGCTATGACTAGTTTGTATGCATATATTTTATTATAATCTTGATATACGGAATGTATATAATGCTTAAAATAGTTATGACACACCAGGGTGAATGTTTTTTGTGCTACTATTATATTCTTTCCTTATTCATATTGCCTATTATTGTAGTATGCTTTAGGGTTAATGTGTTACTGGTGTCAGGTCTTAGTCAGATATGACTGAGCTACCGTATGACAGTGGACGGTACTACCTGCTTTCTGTCAACGCCGAATGTTGGGTCTTAGTCAGATATGACTGAGCTACCGTATAACAGTGGACGGTACTACCTGCTTTCTGTCAACGCCGAATGTTGGGTCTTAGTCAGATATGACTGAGCTACCGTATGACAGTGGACGGTACTACCTGCTTTCTGTCAACGCCGAATGTTGGGTCTTAGTCAGATATGACTGAGCTACCGTATGACAGTAGACGGTACTACCTGCTTTCTGTCAACGCCGAATGTTGGGTCTTAGTCAGATATGACTGAGCTACCGTATGACAGTAGACGGTACTACCTGCTTTCTGTCAACGCCGAATATTGGGCGACGCTTACCAAACTCGACACCCCACATTGCGCCAACGGCTTCGGGCGGAAGAGAGCAATTGAGAGGGTACAAACCTTATCCTGGTGCGAGGAAATGCAACCTAAAGACAAATTGTCATGGCAGGGCAGACCAGACCCTAAGCCTTGATTCACAGCTGATCTAGGATCGAAGCTCCGACAGGCAGACAGTTAGAGCATTGCTTTGCTGATCCGCAGCTTCTGCAGCTTGTCTTGTTCCAGATAGATTGGTCTTACCATTCCTCTGGAGTGAACTAGGCTGGCCGAGAGAGGGATCATGCTGCATGGGCAACACATGGTCTCTATATTTTAGCCCAGGCTTTGTGCTATGTAGAGGTATAACTCCATCCCTGGTCTTCACCGGTCTCGGAATCAAGCGAGAGGTAGCAGTTACGGGTTATAAGTCCTTATCAATTGGCGTAGACATGGGGCGCCACACGTTGCCTCTGACGGTGGGAGACACCTACAAGTGTCACTGATCAACTACCGCTCGCCTTAAGCTGGGCAGCCCCCAGCCAATTGGGTGCTAATCCGCCACAGCCTGCCCGCTTCAATGGGTGCTTATGGTGAGGGCAAAATCTGAATCGCAGGCTGTTAAACCAATGCTCCAAAGTACTAATAAAAAGAAAAATAGAAACCGCAAGCTACGGCTTACAACCTGGAACGTGAGAACCATGTGTCCAGGATTTTGCACTGACCTGACTAATATTGACGATGTGAGAAAAACGGCTGTGATTGATGCCGAACTCAATCGTCTTAACATTGATATTGCTGGGCTGCAGGAAACTCGCCTCGCCGAGGAAGGGTCACTCAGGGAAAACAATTACACCTTTTTTTATTGGAAGGGTAGACGGCAGGCAGAAAAAAAGGCAACATTGAGATGGCTTTGCAGTGAAGAATTCGCTACTGCGAATGATTGAATTTCCAGCAGGAGGAAATGAAAGACTATTATCCCTGCGCTTGGCAACTTTGTTTGGTCTTGCCACCATTATCACTGCATATGCACCGACACTCGATTCCTCTGATGATGTGAAGGATTCGTTCTATGAGGAGTGGACTCTGTGATCATGGCAGTTCCAAAATCCGACTACATTTATATGCTTGGTGATTTCAATGCTCGTGTGGGCAAGGACTCGAGTTCATGGCCAGTGTGCCTTGGAAAATACATCGGTCGCATGAATGGAAATGGGCAACGGCTGTTGGAGCATTGCACCAGTAATGACCTATGTATTACAAACTCCTTTTTTAAAACAAAAGAGATGCATAAGGTCACATGGAAACATCCAAGATCCGGCCATTGGCATCAGCTGGACTTCATCATCACACGGAGACAACATCTGAACCATACATCATTAACTCGAAGTTACCACAGTGCTCTGAAGCCCTGCCAACACTTGACCACCATGACAGAAGTTAAGTGTGCTATTAAAGAACTTTCATCTGGCAGGTAAGGATGGGATTCAAATAGCGATTATCAGGAGTGGGCAAGACACATTCACTCTATAGATCCACCAGCTAATAGAGCTATGCTGGCGAGAAGAACAAGTCCCACAGGATTTCAAAGACTCAAGTATCATAACACTGTACAAGAACAAAGGTGGTCTGATGGACTGTAACAACTATTGGGGTATCTAACTTCTGTGTATTGTTGGGAAAGTATTTACCAGAATTGTTCTGAGATCCTGGGAGATCATATCTACCCCGAATCACATTTTGGCTTCCAACAAAACCGGTCTAACATTGATATGATATTCTCATTGCGACAAATGCAAGAAAAATGCCGTGATCAGAATCAGCCACTGTTTATTGCCTTCATCGACCTCACAAAGTCATTTGATTTGGTCAGTCGTGAGGGTCTGTTCAGGGCACTAAAGAAGATTGGCTGCCCACCAACTCTTCTGTCCACTGTGGAATCGTTCCACACAGACATGAAGGGCATAATCAAGTTTGATGGTGCAACTTCAGAAGAGTTTGAAATCAAGAGTGGAGTTAAGCAAGGTTGTGCACTATTCCCCACCCTCTTTGGGATATACTTTTCACTTCTACTGAAATATGCCTTATGTGATCAGGATGCTGGTATATACATTCACTCACGCTCAGATGGCAGCCTTTATAATGCTCATAGACTGACCGCCAAGACCAAAATTAGGAGGGTACTGATCAGAGAGTTGCTTTTTGCAGATGATGCTGCAGTTACGACCCACTCTGAGGAAGAATTGCAATGTCTACTATCTGCATTCTCCAATGCTTGTTCTGAATTTGGTTTAACAATTAACAAGAAGAAGACACAGATTATGTCACAAGGTGCACATGGGGTACCATCAATCTTTATTGACGACGCCGAACTAGAGATGGTAGACCATTTTACATATCTAGGATCAGTGGTAAAAGCAAATTATCCCTAGATCAGGAAATCAACGTCAGGATTGGTAAGGCAGCAACAACAATGAACGGGTTAAGTAAAAGAGTCTGGGAGAACAGGAAGCTTACTGTCCTTGTCTACCAAGCCTGTGTCCTTAGTACTCTTCTTTATGGCAGTGAAGCCTGGACAACTTACTCACACCAAGAGAAACGTTTAAACAGCTTTCATATGCGGTGTCTGCAAAGAATACTTGGTATTAAGTGGCAAGACACAATCACAAATACTGAAGTATTGGAAAGATCAGGTTGTGTGACGGTTTATTCCATGCTCAGTCTTCGTAGACTTAGATGGATAGGATACGTTAGGAGGATGGATGACGGTAGAATACCAAAGGACATCTTTTTTGGTGAATTACAGATGGGTAAGAGATCTCAGCGTCGGCCTCTACTACGATACAAAGATGTGTGTAAGCGGGACATGATTGATACAGGCATTGATAATGCACACTGGGAGCAAGTCGCCGCTGAACGTGTTGCCTGGAGGGCAAATATCAGAAATGGAATAAAGTCAAAGGAGAAAATTATTGCAGATAAGTCACACAACGAACTTTTGAGACGCAAGATGGTGCATGATGGTCAAAATGACCATCTTTTCACATGCATCCACTGTGGACAAACATTTGCAGTACGAATTGGCCTTATCAGCCACACTCGCCACCGCCATGGGTCATAGTTATTAAGCCTTTTTGAAGCACAATGTACCAAACTATCGTCTGTCATGACGGCAAGGTGCCAATGAGGTAATATGTTACCCAATGGCGAATGTTATGTGATACTATCGTGGTTGTATTTGAGGCATAGAGGTTGTGGTGAATATATTCCCAAACTATGTGACGGGGTTATAGTGTGCCTAGCCCTTACAAGTGCGTGATGAAAGTGCGTTCATCGTAACTCAAATGAGGCTGACGCAGAGACTGATCACCAGCAGGTAAGCCCGAAGGTCAGGCATTTTTGTGTTAACACCACTGAACAGTTAATGTGCTGAAACAGATTTGGTGAAGGAGCGGCTGCAAAGAAACCTTGTATCTGGATGAGAGACGTGGACTTAGGACACTACTGCTCATGACATGACCGATAGGGTGAAGGCAGCAAATGTAATTATGTGACCTATTCGACTGCGGAAAAGTCCTTCTGACTCGACAGAGTGAGAGAGATAGAGAGAAGATGATAGTGAGTGTAGTAAACCTGGATGAGAGACGCTGAGAGAGACAGAGAGAAGAGGATAGTGAGTGTAGTAAACCTGGATGAGAGACGCTGAGAGATAGAGAGAGAAGAGGATAGTGAGTGTAGTAAACCTGGTTGAGAGACGCTGCCAGATACTATCGCAATGTTTGTATATGTGTATGTTGGTATATGTATGGATAGGGTTTTATTTGTGTTAATCTTAGAAACTGCACATTGTTGATCGTCTATTTCAAGCTCTCAACCAGAGCGCCAGGTTACAGGATCCTGTTCAGTGACAGCGAGGAGAGACCTGGTGGAGAAAAGACTTGCATTCGCAAGGAACACTATCTCTGCTAACCCAAAAGGAAATCGCATTCTGAGACCTGTATCCCTGTCATACAAGTAACGTTTTAAGTTACATATTTTATCGTCCATGTTGATGTCAAATCATATTATTGTTTACATCATTTCGTACGACTATCACTGCACATTACTACCTAGTATATGTGAGTCTTATGTCTCGAAATCACCAGTTCACTATCATCATACCGAAACCATCTTGTTATGAAGGATTTATCTTGATAGAAAATAAACATAGTGGTACTTTGTGTAACTCATAGATCTTTCGTAATATTGTCCAAGTGTGCGTATTTGAGTTTGTGTATATGTTGTTTGCGGTACTTGATAGGGGGCTCATTCTATTAAACGGGGGGGGGGGGGGGGGTTGTCAGGGAGGAAACCTGCCCTGCCTAGTTATCACCTAACAGATGTCAACCTTGGCATCTAACCTCCTCCTCCCGACTCCTTGGGGGATTCCAAGACCAGCTACCGTTACCTTTTTACGAGCCATTTCCAGCTGTATGCTGGTGTATCCAGGGACTTGTCTTTATTCAGTCTAATATACATTTGTCCCGACTCTGCTTGCTTGGGTTGGGAGCGAAGCTGGGATGAACCCGCAGCCACTACAAGGCCAGTGTGAGCGATAACTCAATTAGCTAACACATTGGAGTTAGCAACACTCCCTGGTTAGTAATTTCTAACATCAACAATAACCTGGATAATCATTTCATTCGATCGTAATCAGGATACTCATTTCACTCAACAATAACCTGGATTATCATTTCCCAAACAGTAACCGGGATAATCATTTCACTCAATAGTAACCTGGATAATCATTTCACTCAATAATAACCTTGATAATCATTTCACGCAGCAATAAACTTGATAATCCTTTCACTCAACAATATCCTGGATAATAATTTCACTCAACAATAACATGTATAATCATTTCCCTCAACGATAACCTAGATGTTTATTTCACCCAATAATAACCTGACTAATCATTTCCCAAACAATAACCTGGATAATCATTCCACTCAACAATAACCTGGATAATCATTTACGAAACAATAACCTGGGTAATCACTTCCTGAATAATAACCTGGATAATCATTTCTCTCAATAATAACCTGATAATCATTTCACTCAACAATAAGCTGGGTAATCATTTCACTCAACAATAAGCTGGATAATCATTTCACTCAATAATAACCTGATATTCATTTCACTCAACAATAAGCTGGGTAATCATTTCACTCAACAATAAGCTGGATAATCATTTCACTCAACATTAACCTGGATAATCATTTCACCCAACAATAACCTGGATAAAAATCTTTCTCAACAATTACCTAGATAATAATTTCACTCAACAATTATCTAAATAAACATCTCACTTAACAACCATGTCACTTAACAATAACCTGGATGTACATCTCACTCAACAATTATCTAGATAAGCATTTTACTCAACAATAACCTGGATACACATTTCACTCAACAATTACCCAACTAAACATCTCACTCAACAATTACCTAGATAAACATCTCCCTCAACAAATTACCTAGATAAACATTTCATTCAACAATTGCCTAGGTAATCAACAATTACCTGGATAATCATTTACGAAACAATAATAACTTTGATAAACATCTGTATCAATAATTACACAAATAAACATTTCACGTGACAATTACATAGATAAACATTTAATTCAATAATTATTTAGATAACCATCTCATTCAACAATAACCTGGATAATCATTTCCGAAAGAATAACCTGGATAATCGTTTCACTCAACAATAGCCTGGATAATCATTTCACTCAACAATAACATGCATAATGATTTCACTCAGCTATAACCTGGATAATCCTTTCCAAAACAATAACCTGGATAATCATTTTACTCAACAATAGCCTGGATAATTATTGCCCAAACAATAACCAGGATAATCATTTCACCCATCAGTAGCCTGGATAATCATTTCACTCAACAATAGCCTGGATAATTATTGCCCAAACAATAATCAGGATAAACATTTCACTCATCAATAGCCTGGATAATCATTTCACTCAACAATAGACTGGATAATTATTTCATTCAACAACAACATGGACAATCATTTCCCAAACATTAACCAGGATAATAATTTCACTTAACAATAACCTGGATAATCATTCCACTCAACAATTACCTAGATAAACATCTCACTCAGCAATTACCTAGATAAACATTTTACTCAACAATAACCTGGATAAATATCTCACTCAACAATTACCTAATCAGATATCTCACTCAACAATCACCTAATCAGGTATCTCACTCAACAATTACCTTGATGAATATCTCACTTAATAATAACCTGGCTAATCATTTTTGAACTATCACCGGTATAATCATTTCCCTATCAATAATCTGGATAATAATTTCATTGAACAATAACCTGGATAACCATTTATCTCAACAATAACCTGGATAATTATTTATCTCAACGATAATCTGGAAAAACCATTTCACTCAACAATAAAACGAATAATCAGGAAGAAGAAGAAGAAGAAGAAGAAGAAGAAGAAGAAGAAGAAGAAGAAGAAGAAGAAGAAGAAGAAGAAGAAGAAGAAGAAGAAGAAGAAGAAGAAGAAGAAGAAGAAGAAGAAGAAGAAGAAGAAGAAGACAGTTATACAAGTGTTTTGATAACATCAAGAAATGGACCAAAAGGTAAACTGCGATACAGGTTTGAAGATAACATCAATAAATGGATCAACAGGTAGCCTGTGATACAAGTGTAAAGATAACATCAAGAGATGGACCGAAAAGGTAAGCAGCGATACAGGTGTAAAGATAACATCAAGAGATGGACCGAAAAGGGAGGAGCAGCTATACAGGTGTAAAGATAACATCAAGAGATGGACCGAAAAAGTAAGCAGCGATACAGGTGTAAAGATAACATCAAGAGATGGACCAAAAGGTAAGCAGCGCTACAGGTGTGAAGATAACATCAAGAGATGGGTCGAGAGGTAAGCAATGATGCAAGTGCGAAGATAAAATCAAAAGATGGACCAACAGCAATCTGTCAGAGTCTATAACCAGAGATAGAGACAGTGTTGGAGATGCACCGCTCCAACCCTTGATTGTGGAGACGGCACGGGATTTATTTCGTCACATAGATTTCCCAGAGTTGTTAACCTCATACCAATACGTGCAGTTGGTACAATTGCAAATTGCAACACATAGATGATGCCAAAGTTGTTTACCTCAAACCACGAGGTGCTGTTTGTACAGTTGAAAGGAATCCTGTCCCTGTCGTAGGCGCTCATACACTTGGGGGAGTTCCACTCGTTGCCACAGGTGGCCCACGGCAGTGTGGATGCAAATGAACGGAATAGGTAAAACACGGCCCAAGCCAGGATGACAATGTAGTAGGTGTTTAACCAGAAGGCCATGATCACCGAAGCGTAGCCGACACCTGCAGACAAAGCAACACACTCATGTTTGGCACTTCGAATTATTGAGTGCTAATTATATTATTTGGCTACATTACTGAGTCCCAGTCATATCATTTGGCTACATTACTGAGTCCCAGTTATATCTTTTGGCTACATTAATAAGTGCTAAATATATTTTTGGCTGAATTAGTTAGTTAGTCGACAGATCATCCTCATTACACATCGAAACATTCAGTCCATAAGTGCTCGGATCCCCTCCTCAGCAAATCCCGCAGCGTGTAGCGGCTAACGACACCAGTTCTGTGTTGGTTTATCAATCTTCTTTGGCTTCCTGCGTAGTGTTCTTGTTTGGCCACACTCTTTTAACTTACTGTTCTCGCAGCCTCTCCATGGTTGTAGATTCACAGTCATCGCTTGGTTATCGCAAGACTTGCTTCTCATAGCGCATTCAGAATATCAGCCGGGTCCTTGGCGAGTCCGCCTTCCACAGTAGCCTAACCTGTAAGCCTGCTCATTTGCTTATACACCCGCATGCCCTGGCACGAAAATGAAGCTAATCTTTGCCAGCAGAGACCTCTCCAGGGACAGCAACCACTCTCTCCGGACCCACCTCATCTTTATCCATACTCATTGAGTCACTAAGGAAACACACCTGAGTGAATGTATGTGTCTCGAGCCATGTTATTACTTTACTTACTGCCATTACATCCATAGTCAGGTTACTTGTGGTCAACTCAAAAGCACCAGAAACTTCATTCACAAATTATCTTGGCTGAATTACTGAGTGATAACTACACTAGCTACATCGGTGAGTGCTAAATTATTATCTAGCTACATTATTGTGCACTAACTATATTATTTGGCTACATTATTGAGTGCTAACTATACGATTTGGCTACATTATGCAATAGTAGTAGTAGTAGTAGTAGCAGCAGCAGCAGCAGCAGCAGCAGCAGTAGTAGTAGTTGTAGTAGTAGTAGTAGTAGTAGTAGTAGTAGTAGTAGTAGTAGTAGTAGTAGTAGTAGTAGTAGTAGTACCTTACATACCACCCATCCACCCACACATCGCCCATCCACCTACACACCCCCACCCAACCACACAAACACCCCCATGCACACATACATACCCCCACCCATCTACCCATCCCCCACCCACACATCCCACGCCCACACATATCCCCCACCTACATACATCTCCCCATCGACCACAAATCCCCCCAACACACACATCCCCCACCCACCCACACGCACACACAGGCACACATACATGCACCTACCCACCAATCCCCCACCCACACAATCCCCCTACACACATCACCACACCCGCAAACACATCCTCCACTAATCTCATAACCCACCAACACTCACCTATCTACATGTCCTCCACCACCCACCCACACACCCCCAACCACCCAGCCCAAAACACCCCCCCCCCCCAACCACACATCCCCGCCGACACACACACACATCTCCTCGCCAACCCACACATCCCGCACCAACCCATACACAAATACAGCGCTCACCTACACACAAATCCAGCACCCACCCAAACATCGCCACTTACACACATCCTCCTTACACACATCTCCCACCCGCATAATCTCACCAACCCACCCACACATCCCGCACCCACCACGCACACATCTTCCACCAATCCACGAACCTAAACACTCACCCATCCACGCAACCTTCACCCGCCACCCCCCCCCCCCAATCACTCATCCCCCAACCACACATCCCATAATCACACATCCCCACCCACACACACCCCACCCACACACACAAACATCCCCAAACACCCATAAACTCCCAACCCATACACATATCCCCCCCCCACGCACGCACGCACACACACACACACACACACACACACATACTCTATCACCAAATCTCTCACTCACTCTCACTGGGGAAAAACTCACTCTCACTCTCAAGAGAGTTTGAGAGAGTGAGTGAGTGAGGGTGAGATAGATTGAGACAATGAGAGAGTTAGTGTGGGTGAAAGAAAATAGAGAGAGAGAGAGAGAGAGAGAGAGAGAGAGAGAGAGAGAGAGAGAGAGAGAGAGAGAGAGAGTTGAGTGCAAGCATGTCATGTGGCATGCTATTCCACATTTTTTATGTATCCTCATCTTTCAGATTATCATTTTCACTGCCACTTGATTTTAACATGTACTATATGCAATGCGTATTTCATCATGCTTATGTCAATTCCAGGAATTATATTATTCATAGAATTGAATCACTATTTTTTTTTTTGGGTTACACCATGTGTAGCATATTATTTTCTTTTTCACCATTTTCACGATAATCGTCAGTGTATATGTGTGTAAAGTGTGGGAGTTTGTTCATATTGTTCATATTAGATTTAGTGAGTATGTGAACCAGCGTGTATGTGTATAGATGTGTGAGTATGAGTGTGGGTGGATGGGTGCATGTGTATATGTGTCTCTATGTGTGTGTGTGTTTTATATGTGTGTAGGTGGATGGGTGGGTGTGTGTATGCGTGTCTATGTGTGTATATGGGTGTATTTGTGTATGCGCGTCTATGTGTGTATTTATATATGCATGTGTGGGTGGGTGTACGTGTGTATATGTGTACATGTATGTGTGTTTGTGTGGGTATGTGTGGTGCTTTTGTGTGTACTTGTGTGTAGGTGCGCGTAGGCGAGTATGTATGTTGATGTGTGTACATGCCTGCTTTGTGTATGGGTATGTGTGTATGGGTATGTGTGTACGTGAGAGTGTAAGTTTGTGTATGTGTGCGTATATATGTGTGTAAGTGTGTATGTGCGTGTGTATATGGGTGTATGTGTCTATGTGTGTGTTTATATATGTTAGTATGTGTGTACGTGGGTGTATGTGTATTTATGTGTGTATGTGCGTATGTGTTTATATGTGTGTGAATGTATTTGTGTGTATGTGTGAATGTATGTGTGTATGTGTGAGTGTGTGTGTGCGTGTGTGTGTGTGTGTGTGTGTGTGAGTGGGTGAGAGAGTGAGTGAAAAAGAGTGTGAGTGAGAGAGTGAGTATGAGACATACAAGGAGTGATAAATCATGTATGAGTGAGTGAGAGAGAGAGAGAGAGAGAGAGAGAGAGAGAGAGAGAGAGAGAGAGAGAGAGAGAGAGAGAGAGAGAGAGAGAGAGTTGGGCGTACGCATGTCCTGTGATATGTTATTCCATATTTTTTTCTGTATCCTCATCTTCCATATTAGCATTTTTACTGCCACTTGAATTCAACATGTACCGTATGCACTGTTTAATTCATTATGTTTATGTCAATTCTAGGAATTATGACATTGGATTGCATCACTACTTTTTACGTTACACAATGCATAACACATTTTATTTTTGTCATTTTCACATTTTTTCCAGTTCTTCGATGTTTGTTTGTTTGTTTGTTTTTTTTTTTTTTGGGGGGGGGGGAATGATGCTCACGATAGTGAATGGGTGTGTAAAGTGTGGAAGTTTATTAATATTAGCTTCAGTGATTATGTGAGGCATCATGTATGTGTCTAGATGTGAAGGTGTGTGTGTGTGAGAGAGGATGTCTGGGTCTGGAATGTGTGTGTCGTGGGGTTATGTGTTGGAGATGTGGGAAGATATGTGTGTGTAGGTTGGGAGATGGATGTGTGGGTGGGGGTAAGTATGTGGGTGGGGGATGTGTGTGGGGATGTTGTTGGAGGTGTGTGGGGGATGTGTGTGTGTTGTGGGGTATGTGTGGAGGTGTGGGAAGATGTGTGTGGGTTGGGGGATGGGTGTGTGTGTGGTGAATGTGTGTGGGTGGGGGATGTGTTTATGTGAGTGGGGTTGCGTGTGCGTATGGGGTGTGTGGGTGGGTGGGGATGTGTGGGTGAGTGGGGAGATGAGTGGGTGAGATGAGTGGGTGAGGGATTTTTTATGGGGGATGCGAGGGTGGGTGGGAAAATGTGCGGGTGGGTCCGGATTTGTGTAGGGATGTGTGTGTGGATCAGGAACGTGTGGGTGAGGGATTGTGTGTGGGTACGTGTTTGGGTGTGTTGGGGTGTGTGGGTGTTGGTGGTTAGTGGGATGTGTGGGATGTGTGGGTGGGTGTGGATGTGTTTATGGGTGGGAGATGTGTGTTTGTGAGTGGAGGACGTGTGTGTGTGAGTTGGGAGGTGTGTGTGGGTGAATAGGGGATGTGTTGGTGGGTGGGAAGATGGGTGTGTGGGCGGCGATGTGTGTATGGGTGGGGAGATATGTGTGTGGGGATATGTGTGTGGGGATGTGTATATGGGATGGTTTGTGTGGGTGGGGGATGTGTGGTTAAAGGATGTGTGGTGGGATGTGTGTGTGGTAGTGGTGTGAGAAGATGTGTGTGTGGGTTGGGAGATGGGTGTGTGAGTGGGGATGGGGATGTGTCGGTGAGTGGGGAGATGGGTGTGCGGGTGGGGGATGTATGTGGGGATGTTTGTATGGTGGGGTGTGTATGGGTGGTGGATGTGAGGTTAAGGGATGTGTGGGTGAGTAAGTGTATGTAGATTGGGGGATAGGTGGAGGATGTGTGTGTGGGTGGGTGCTGGATGTGTCAGTGGGTGTGGCGGGAGATTGTGTGAGTGGAGGAATGTGTGTACGTTGGGATGTGTGGGTGGATGCGGCATGTGTGTATGTAGGTGCTGATGTGTGGGTTGACGGGGAAATGTGTGTGTGTGGGTGGATGTATGCTTGGCTTGGTGGTGGAGGATATGAGGGTGTGGGTGTGCGTGTGTGGGGGGGGGGGGGGGTAATGGGATTGATTGGGAGATGTGTGTAGGTTGGGAGATGTTTGTAGGTGGGGAGATGTGTGTAGGTCGGGGGATGTGAGGATGGGGGTTGGGTGGGTTGATGCATGTATGTGTGCATGGGTTGGATGTGTGTGTGGGTGGGTGGGTGAAGGATGTATGTGGGTGGATGTGTTAGGGTGGTGGATCGGTGGGGTCATGTATGTGTGACCTGGGGGTGTGTGTGAGTTGGTAGGGGATGTGTGTGTTGGGGATGGGTGGATGGGTGGGGGGATGTGTGTCATAACATGGTGAAATGCATTATTTATGTTTACAACATTCATTTGACAATGTTTTTTTTCTATGTGAATGTATCATGCACTATACACTATTGATAAACAAAAGATGAGTGATTGGAAGGGCCGAATGTAAGACGGGACTTCGTGCCGAATTTATTACCCTTTGAAAATAAAGTCCGTTCGTTCGTTCGTTCGTTCGTTCGGTATCTCACACTCACTCACTCTCTTACTCATTCTCTCTCACTCACCCACTCATTCTCTCTCATTAACACACAAAGACACACACACATACACACACACAAACATACTCACATTCTAACTCAATCTCTCTCTCTCTCTCTCTCTCTCTCTCTCTCTCTCTCTCTCTCTCTCTCTCTCTATCTCACTCTCTGTCACTCACACTCACTCTCTCACTCACGCCCAATTCTTATTCACTCGATCTCTAACTTACCCTCTCACTCACACTCTCTCATTCTCTTACTCACACACAGACAGGCAGACACACACACACACTCTCACGCATTCTCACTCACTCACACTCTCTCACTCACTCACTCACTCACTCTGTCACTCACTCTCTCTGACAAAATAAAGATCGATCAATCAATCAATCAATCACTCTCTCATAAGTACACACACGCATTTATGCACGCACACGCACACTCACTCTCTCATTCACTCAATCTCTCTCACTCTCTCTTACTCTTTCTTTCACTCACATACAGATAAACACATACATGTTTTTCACTCTTTCATTCTATGTCGCACTCTCACTCACTATCTCTCTTTCTCTCTCTCTCTCTCTCTCTCTCTCTCTCTCTCTCTCTCTCTCTCTCTCTCGATGTGTGATCGGTGGTGGATGTATGTGTGTGTTAGGGATATGTGTGTGTGTGTGTGGGGGGGGGGGGAATATTTGATAGGATAGTTGGAAGTATGTGGGTGTTGGTGGGTTGGGAGGGGGTGTGGGTAGGGAATGTGTGTTTGGGTGGGTGAATGGGTGTGTAGAAGATTGTGTGGGTTGGGGGATGGGTGTGTAATGGGTGTGGGGTGTCTGTGAATGGGATATGTCTGTGTGGGTGGGAGTGTGTGAGTATGGATGGGGTAAATGGGAGTGGGTGGAGGATGTATGTGTGGGTGGTGAGGATGTTTGTAGGTGGAGGATGTGTGATTGGGTGGGGAGATGTGTGGGCGGGGATGTGTATGGGGAATGTACGTGGGGGATGTGTGTGGGGGGGGGGATTTGTTTATAGGTTGAGTTTTGTGTGGGAGGGGAGATGTGTGAGAAGTGGGGGAGGTGTTGGATGTGCAGGTGATTGAAGGATGTATGCGAGGATGGGGGATGTGTGTTTGGCTGGGTGGTTGGGGTGTGTGTGGGTGGGAGGGTAGATGAGAGATGCATGTGTTGATGGGCGCGTGGGTAATCTATGGGTGTGAGTGGTTGATGGATGAGTACGTGAGTGGGTGGATGTGTGTGAGAGATGAGTGTATGGGTGGGGGAGGTGTGTAGTTGTGAGAAGATGTGTGTGAGCGGCGGATGTGTGTGGGTGGGGTATATGTGATTGGCCGGGTGTGTGTGGGTGGGAGGTGTGTGTTTTGGGTGTTTATGGGTGTGGGATATGTGTGGGCAGGTGGGGATATGTGTTTATGGGTGGGGATGTGTGTATAGGTGGGGATGTGTAGTTGAGAGATGGCGAATATTTGGTGGGTGAGTGGGTGTAGGTAGGCTGATGTGTGTGTGGGTGGGTGGGGAAAATTGTGAGAGTGCGGGATATGTGTGTGGATAGGTGCGGGATGTGTGGGTTGGCGGGGTATGTGTGTGTGGTTTCTTCTTCTTATTCTTCTTCTTCTTCATCTTCTTCTTCTTCTTCTTGGTGTGTGAGGATGTGTGTGTGGGTGGGGAAATGTGTGTGGGTAGGGGATCGGTGGGTGGGTGGCAGCATGTATGTTTGCCTGGTTCTGTGTGAGTGCGTGGAGGTATGTGTGGGTGGGTGGGGGAGGTTTGGTGGGTGGGGGATGTGTTGGTGGCTGCGGGATATGAGGGTGGATGGGGGATGTGTCTCGCAACATTGCAATATGCACTGTTTATGTTTACAACTTTCATTTGACAATGTCTTTTTTGTTTTGTTTTCTCATGTGAATGTATCATGCGTAATATGCATTGTTTATGCTTACAAAATCCATTTGACAATGTGTTTTTTTTTCCCTATGTTAATGTAACATGCACATTTTATGAATGAAAGATGAGTGATTGAAAGGGCCGAATGTAAGTCGGGACTGCTTGCCCAATTTGTTACCCTTTTAAAATAAAGTTTGTTCGTTTGTTCGTTCGTTCTCTCTCTCACTCACGGTCACTCACTCTCTTACTCACACACACACAGACATACAGGCAGACACTTACATACACTCACTCACTCTCACTCACACTCACTCACTCAGTCTCTCTTACTCTCTCTCACTAACACACATACACTCACTCTCTATGACTCACACTCACACACTATCTCACTCACGCTCATTCACTCTCTCACTCTCTCCCTCTCATTCTCTCCCTCTCATTCTCTCACTAACACACACATACAGACGGGCAGACACACAACACTCGCTCTCTCTCACTCTCTCACTCACTCTCTCTCTCACTCACAGTCACTCACTCGCTCACTCTCTCTCTCTCTCTCTGACTCACTCCGTCACTCACTTACTCTTTCACTTACTCTCTCACTCTCTCCCTCTCATTCTCTCACTAACACACACACACAGACGGGCAGACACACAACACTCGCTCTCTCTCTCACTCTCTCACTCACTCTCTCTCACTCACAGTCACTCACTCGCTCACTCTCTCTCTCTCTCTCTCTCTGACTCACTCCGTCACTCACTTACTCTTTCACTTACCCTCTCACTCACTCTCTCTTTTTTGCGTATTTGCGTGTGTATGTTTTGTGTGGTTGTGTGTGTGTGTGTGTGTGGGTACGTGTGTGTGTGTGAGAAGAGAGAGAGAGAGAGAGAGAGAGAGAGAGAGAGAGAGAGAGAGAGAAAGAGAGAGTTGAGCGCACGCATGTCATCTAACATGCTATTCCATATTTTTTGTGTATTCTCATTTTCATATTATCATTTTGAATGCCAACTCATTTTAACATGTATAAAATGAACACATGTAAATTATTGTAGAGTGAGTGAGAGAGTTAGTGAGTGTAAATGAGAGAGAGTGAATGAGTGTGAGAGTGTGTGTATGTCTAGAGAGAGAGAGAGAGAGAGAGAGAGAGAGAGAGAGAGAGAGAGGACGAACGTACGAACGAACGAACGAACGAACGAACAAACTTTATTTCCAAAGGGTTAAGAATTGGGCACGCAGGCCCGTCTAACATTCTGCCCTTCTATCACTCTCTTTCATACATAATTTCATTCAAACATCATTCAAGGCTAACAGAGAACAGCAACAATATAAAAGATATGCATTATAAAGGCATGGGCAAAATGCGAACATCAAAACTACACGACACAGTAAAATTAGATAATGGTCTGACACTTGTTATTAGCCATGTGCAATATACTGGCCTACCAAAAGGGGACTGGCTGTTATACTAGGGTTTTGTTATTATTATTATTATCTCTATTATTAAGGGGGAAGGTAATCCGTATTGAGATAGTGTTCGAATAATTTGCGATTATATGAATAGGGATTGGTGATGCCTTTGATTTCTTGTGGAAGATTGTTCCACAGCTGAGCTGCAGAGTACATTGAGCTTGTTTTGTATAAGTCAATCCTAGGCTTCGGAATGTGTAATATATTTAAACGTTTACTGTGTCTAGCATTATATTTAAACAATGGTCAAAGGTAATTTGGGGCATTCCGATGCAGGATTTTGTGAATTAGTTTAGCTTTATTGAAAAGCAGGCGTTTGCGGAGTGGTAGTAACTGAAGGCGCTTATACAGGCTAGGATTGTCAGATAAATGTTTGCTATGAATTAGACTCATGACCCGTTTCTGGAGTGAGTAAAGTCGCTTGGTGTTTGAATTAGAACAACCGTCCCAGATTGTAGAGCAGTAGTCAAAGTGTGTCTGTATATGAGAAGTATAGAATAGTTTCCTTGTATCATCATCAAGAAAGTTTTTAATTTTGGCGAGTTGGTAGACTTTTTTCGCTGTTTGTTTAATGGGCGCTTGAACGTGGGAATTAAAGGTTAGGTTTCTATCAATGATTAGGCCTAATGTTTTGTGCTCAATTACACTTTCTACTGGCATGTTATCGATGTGAAGTTGAAGTGATGTGTGTGAGCTTAGAGTTTGAAGTTTTTGTCTGGTTGTTAATAACATTGATTTTGTTTTAGTGATGTTAATTTGCATACGGTTTGAATAGTTCCACCTGATTAAATTATTTAATTCTTGTTGTAAAGACGACTCCAGTAAAATACAGTTTTCAGCGTTTGTGTACACTGTACAGTCGTCTGGAAATAGATCGCAGGACGACGAAAGATGCAAAGGTAGATCGTTAATATATATGGCAAATAATAGAGGGCCAAGAATAGAGCCTTGCGGTACTCCAATATTGAAGGTAGTGGTTTGAGACAGAGATCTATTATGTGATACTACTTGCTTTCTGTTTGATAGAAAAGATGATATTAGAGTGACTACATTAGGGTCAATTTTCATTGTCTCGAGTTTTTTAATTAAAATAACATGGTCTATCATATCAAATGCTTTCTTGAAATCAATAAACACAGTTCCACATAGACTGTTGTTGTTTATATTCTGGTGCCAATTTTCTATCGAGAGAGAGAGAGAGAGAGAGGGAGAGAGAGAGAGAGAGAGAGAGAGAGAGAGAGAGAGAGAGATATGAGCGCACGCATGTCATGTAACATGCTATTCCATATTTTTTTATGTATTCTCATCTTTCATATTACGAGGTATCATTTTGTATGCCACTTGATTTTATCATGTATACTATAATCGCATCCACACTACTGTACAGTGAGTGAGAGAGTCCGCGAGTGTGAGTGAGTAAGGGAGTGTGAGTGTGTGTGTCTGTGTGTGTGTGAATAGAGAGAGAGAGAGAGAGAGAGAGAGAGAGAGAGAGAGAGTTGAATTGCACCACTAACTTTTACGTTCATCATCATCATCAAGTGCCGTGCCGGCTGGCGTAGGCGTTCATGGCTCTCCACAGATCTCGGTCTTTGATGTTCTGGATCAACTCTGCTGATGATATTCCTCCATGCCACCGTCTCAGTCCGTCCAGCATCATTTCTCTTGGTCTGCCTCTGCCTCTCTTCCCCTCGATCTTTCCAGTTGTCACGATGTTCTCCAATGCCTCTCTTCTCATCACATGACCAAAGAAAGATGTTTGTCTCTTTCTTATTGTTGTATATAGTGTTCTAGTTTCATTAGCCTCTTTCAGGCAATCGTTGTTAGTTACTCTGGCAGTCCAAGGAATTCGCAACATTCGTCTTAAAAACCACATCTCCGTTGCTTCTAAGTTCTTCCTAATTTGTTCATTTACATTCCAAGATTCGCTGCCATACAGCAAAACTGGTTCTATATAGCATTTCAGTACTCTCTTTCTTACATTCAGTGATAGTGACTTATTGCATAAGATACTCTTCATTTTCTGAAATGCTGTCTTTGCCTGCCCTATTCTGCTCTTAATCACTGTTGTACATCTTCCATCTGATGTTATAAGTGCCCCTAGGTATTTAAAATTATCCACTTGGTTGAGAATTTCCCCTTCTATTTCTATGTCACATTTTGGCGTCCTCATTTTCTTTGATATCACCATTGTTACTGTTTTCTTGATATTCAAGGACAGTCCTTTCTGTGCACTCTCTGTTACTACACTGTCCAACCATTGTTGTAGGTCTGTTGCATTATCCGCTACCAATACTGTGTCATCTGCATAGCGTATATTGTTTATATTATATCCTCAGATTAGTATTCCTGGCTTTTCTTTGATCTCTCTCATTATTACTTTGCTATACAGGGAGAAGAGATCGGGTGACAAGACACACACCTGTCGTACTCCTAGCTTTATCTGTTCGTAACTACCCTCTTTATTTCCCATTTTAATTGCTGCTACTTGGTTCCAGTATATATTCTTTATTATTCTTAAATCTTTCCCATCAATGTTGATATCTTCCAACATTTTAATCAGCTCATCATGTTTTACTTTATCAAATGCCTTAGTATAATCTATGAAGCATAAATATATGTCTCTTTGTTTCTCTATTGATCTTTCTATTAGTGTTCGTAATATATATATTGCATTGTTTGTACCCTTTCCTTCCATAAAACCATACTGTTCTTCACTAATTTCCATTTTTATTTTCTTTCTTGTTCTTCTCATTATAATTCTGAGTAGAAGCTTAGTGACATGGTTTATGAGGTTAATTGTACGAAAATCTTCACAATCAATCGCTCCTGGTCTTTTTGGTATAGCTATAAATACAGATTTCAGCATATCACTGGGTAAATATCCACTACTGTAAATATCATTCAACATTTTGGTTAATATATCTACTCCAAATTCTCCCAACACTTCTAATTCTTCTATTGTGATTTCATCTGGCCCAGCTGTTTTTCCTTTCTTCATATGTTTCATAGCATCAGCGACTTCTTCTTTTAGAATAGGTGGGCCTTCTAAGTTACTTTCTTCTGTTAATTCTTCCCTTTCTCCATTATATAATTCTCTTATATACTCATTCCACCTCTTCATTATAGCACCTTCCTCCAATAAAGTCTGTCCAGTTTTTGATTTCAAACACCCTGTATTTATTCTTATTTTTCTTCCTGTGAGCTCGCTGATTTGTCTGTACATACTTTTTTGATCTTTAATGGAATTTAATTCAATTTTCTGCATTGCTCATTTAACCAACTTTCTTTTGCCTTCACACATTTATCTCTTATTTCTTTATTTATCTTAGCATACTCTTGTTTGTCATTTTTATTCTGTTTCCTTTTGTCCATCAACCTTAAGATTTCTTCATTCATCCATTTTTTCTTAGCTTTTTGGCTTCTCTCCGGAACTTTTACGTTACAAAATGTATATGTACAATTTTTCTCCATTTTTCTACAATTTTGCGAGAATGCTCACGACAATCGTCACTGTATGTGTATGTAAAATGTGGGAGTTTGTTCATAATAGTAGGTTGGGGGATGTGTGTGTGGGTGGATTCGTGGAGTGTGTGGGTGGGCTCAGGATGTGTGGGTGGGCGGGGTGGGATTGTGTGGGTGGGTGCGGGGTTTGTGTGTTGGTACGTGCGGGATGTATGGGTTGGCGGCGAAATGTGTGTGTGTGGGTGGGGTATGTGTGTTTGGCTAGGCGGTTGTAGGTGAGTGGGTGGATGATGATATGTGGGTGGATGATTGTTTGTGGGTTATGGGATGGGTGGGGGATATAAATGTGGGTGGGGAGATGTGGGTGTGGGGGATATGTGGAGGGTGGAAGATGTGTGGAGGTGGGGGTGGTTGTGGGTGTGGAGATGTGTGTATGGGTGAGGGATATGTGTGGGTGTGGGATGTTTGGGTAGATGGGTGGGGAGTGTGTGTGGGTGTGTGTGTGGGTGAGGGATATGTGGGTGAATGTGTGTGGGGGTGTTGGGGATGTGTGTGTTGGGGATGGGTGTGTGATGGGTGTGGGTGATGGATGTGGGGACGTGTGTGTGGGAGGGTGATGTGTCTGGGTGGGTGGGGGTGTGTGTGGCTGGATGGAGGATGTATGTGTGGGTCGTGAGGGTGATTGTAGATGGGGATGTGTGGGTGGGTAGGAGATGCGTGGGAGATGTGTGTGTGTGTGGGTGAGGGATGTGTCTTGGGGATGTGTGTGGGTGTAGTGTTGTGTGGGAGGGAAGATGCGTGTGGATAAAGTATGTATGTATGGGTGGGTGGGGTGTGGTTGGGTGTGGGTGTGCGGGTGGGTGTTGATGTGTGTGAGGCTGGGGGGTGTGTGTTTGGAGGAGTGGTTGGGGTGTGTGAGTGTGGGTGGGTAGATGGGAGATGTATATGTTGATGAGTGGGTAAGGGATGTGTGGCTGTTAGTGGTTGGGGATAAGTACGTGTGTGAAGGGATGTGTGAGGGGGATGAGCGTATTGGTGGGGGATGTGTGTGTGTGTGTGTGTGGGTTGGGTGTACGTGGATGGGAGGTGTGTGTTTGTGAATGGGGGTTGTGTTGGTGGGTGGGGATGTGTGTGAGGTATATGTGTACGAGTGGGGAGATAGGTGTGTGGGTGGGGATGTGTGAGTATATGGGTAGGTGTGTGCGGTTAAGGGATGTGTAGCTGGGGGATGGGTGGGTGGGTAGAGGATGTGTGGGTGGGTGATTGTATATGGGTAAGGGTGTGTGGTTAAGAGATGTGTGGTTAAGGGATGTTTGGTTGCGGGATGGGTGGGTGAAGGATGTGTGGATGGGTAGAGGATATGTGGATGGGTGAGTGTTCATAGGTTAGGAGATGGTGGGGGATGTTTGTACGGGTGGGCTCGGGATCTGTGTGTGGGCTGGGGGAGATGGGAGATTATGTGCGTGGGTGCGGAATTTGTATGTGGGTAGGTGCGGGATATGTGAGATGGCGGGGAGATGTGTGTGTGCGTGGGGGATGTGCGGTTGAGGGATGTGTGTTTGGCTGGGTGGTTGGAGGTGTGTGGGGGGAGGAGGATATGTGGGTGGGTGATTGTTGGTGGGTAATGGGACAGGTGGAGGATATGTGAGTGGGTGGGGAGATGTGTGTGGGTGGGGGTATGTGGGTTGGGAAATGTATGTGTGCTTAGGGTGTGGGTGGATGGGATGTGTGGTTGGTGGGAGTGTGTGTGGGTGGGGAGATGTGTAGGTGTCGGGATGTGGTGGATGGGTGGGGGTATGTATGTGTGCCTGGGGTGTGTGTGTGTGTGAGTGTGTGTGTGTGTGTGTGTGTGTGTGTGTGTGTGGGTGATGTGTGGGTGAATGGGGGATGTGTGGGTGGTTGGTGGATGTGTCTCATAACATGGTAATATGCATTGTTTATGTTTACAAAATTCATTTGAAAATGTTTTTCCTATGCACTATTGATGAACGAAAGATGAGTGATTGGAAGGGCCGAATGTAAGACGGGCCTGCGTGCCCAATTTGTTACCCTTTGGAAAAAAAAGTCCGTTCGTTCGTTCGTTCGTTCTCTAATTCGCACACACACAGGCAGGCAGACAAACACACACTCTCTGTCACTCACACTCAGTCTCTCACTCACACTCATTCACTCACGCTCTCGTACTCTCTCACTCACTCTCTCACACATAAACAGGCAGGCAGACACACACTCTCTATCACTCACACTCACTAACTCTCTCACACTCATTCACACATTTTCTCACTCACCTTACCACTCAACCAAACACACATCCACCAACCACATATCCAACACCCACACACACACACACACACTCTCACTCACTCACACAGACAGGCACACACAGACACACTCACTCTTTCTCTCACTCACTCGTCTCTCTCTCTAATTTACTATCTCACTTACTCACTCACTCACTCACTCATTCACTCACTCATTCGCTCGCTCGCTCACTCGCTCACTCTCTCTCTCACTCACTCGCTCTCTTTCACGCACTCACTCACACACATACACAAACTCACACTCTCTCTCACTCACTCTCTTACTCATATACACACGCACGCACGCACACACACACACACACTCTCTCTCTCTCTCACACTCTCCTCACACACTTACTCTTTCACCAACTCACTGTCTTACTCACTCTGTTACTCACTCTCTCACTGATTCTCTCACTCACACACACACACACACACACACACAGTTTTTAAAAAAGCACGTAGGTCCTTTAAATATGAGAGGGAAAACACCGTTCAGGGACGGTTCAGACAGAGGGCATTACAGAGACAGACAGAGTGTCACTAGCAAACCTATCTACGTGCAGCCTCCATGGTGGACCTCCGAGGTGGAACGGACATGGAGATCAAAGAGATGGGCAGTTAAACTGTTACAGAAAACGCGGCGGACACCACAAAGCTCCCATGAGAAAATGGAGAAAGCTTCGAAAGAGAAGAAATACAAGGTAGAGGAATTCAAGCGCTGTGCAGTAGAGGCCAGAAGAGCGAAATGGGAACACTTTATGAATGAGATTGCAGGAGATAAGACACGGAAAGTTCTGGAAATTGCACAGACACGGATGCAAAGGAAATATCGTCACAGTGGGCACAATATACAGAGATAGTGGTTCGACCTTGACAACAGATCCAGAGAAAAAGGAAGATTTATAGCACAGACAGATCAGAATGAAGGGGACATCAGAGACTCGGTTAGAGAGGATCTATCAGGTACCATTTACGATACATAATGTGAAGATATCATACAGCTGGAAGATATCAAACATGTATTGAAGAAAGCAAAAGACACCACACCAGGGCCTGATGGGGTTAGGTATGCCCACATGAGAGATATGAGTTTATGGAGAACTTATGGAGATGGCTGCTTACTTTAACCTGAGCATCAGAATGTGATCAATATCCCAGGATTGGGTGCACAGCTTTTTAACACCACTTTCTAAGCCAGACAAAGATCATTCAAATCAAATCAAATCATATCAACTTTATTAGGGTCACAAATTGGGCGCGCAGGCCCGTCTTACATTCGGCCCTTCCAATCACTCGTCTTTCATTCATCAAGAGCATTATACATTTACATAGGAAGAAAAATAAACATTGTGAAATGAATGTTGTAAACATAAACAAGGCAAATTACTAAGCTATATGGTATATACAAAGCTAAATGGGTTCAGGATTATCACCCTACAGAACACTTTTGGCAAGTTGCTGGAGAAGATCGTTGCTGTTAAGCTTCAGGAATGTTTAGAAAGGGAAAATGCTTCCCCCCCCCCCCCCACCCCCGAAAGGTTAGGGAAGTTACCGGCCAGGGACAGATACTTGGGCAAATATAACCACTGTTGCCTATGATGTTTATAAAGGGATTCATAGCAAAAGCCGATGGCCCATGTTTAGTAAAGGAGAGTTTACCATATGACACCATAACCTCAAGTCTGAGGTCGGGGAAGTTATTGCAGCTTTCCACTGGTTGGTAAACAAACTATATACGCATGTTGTGATTGTGATTCACAAAACATGCTGACATGGGTGAAGAATGACATACTTCGTGTAGAATGGCATGCATCGATTCAGAGGTCGCGTGTTGTGAGAATTCGCTGGATCTTTTCTCCAGGACACTCTGGTGTGGTTGGAAATGAACAGACAGACAGACTGGCCGGTGTTACATAATTGAGGGATGATTTGATTATGATAAGGCAGATATGGTAAAGACGCTCTGGGAGCTCGTGAATAATGCTGTATAACAGATAAACTATCATGGCATAGAGAGAATGTGGCAGGAGGTTGTCAGAGGATCTGGTCGAAAGTCGTCACTCAGAGGTAAAGCAAGACAGATATATAATCAGATTTGAACGAGCACCAATATTATTGGAACTCTTCGCTGACTGTTGAAGATGATGACTGAGCAATTATGGGAATGTCCCGAGTGCAGTAATGTAGGTGCCTGATTCAACTCAACTCAGCTCAACAATGCATCTATCCAGTATTGACTCCCTGACAGCACATCTATCATACATTCAACCCCTGACAACACATGTATCATACATTCACTCCATGACAGCACATTTATAATACATTCACTCCCTGACAGCACATCTGTCATACATGCAACCCCTGACAACACATATATCATACATTCACTCCCTGACAGCACATCTATCATACATTCACTCCCTGACAGCACATTTATCATACGTTCACTCCCAGACAACACATATATCATATATCATAAATTCACTCACTGACAGCACATCTATCATCAGCACATCTATCATACATTCAACCCCTGACAACACATATGATACATTCACTCCCTGACAGCACATCTATTATACACTCACTCCCTGACAAAACATATATCATACATTCACTCCTTGACAGCAAATCTACCATCAGCACATCTATCATACATTCAACCCTTGACAACACATACATCATACATTCACTCCCTAACAGCACATGTATCATACATTCACTATCTGACAACACATATATCCTACATTCACTCCCTGACAACGCATACAGCCTACATTAAACCCTTGACATCACTTCTATCATACATTCAACCCCTGACAACACATATATCATACATTCACTCCCTGACAGCATATCTATCATACATTCACTCCATGACAGCACATCTATCATACATTCAACTCCTGACAGCACATCTATCATACATTCATTCCCTGACAGCACATCTATCATACATTCACTCCCTGACATCACATCTATCATACATTCATCAACTGACAGAACATCTATCATACATTCAACCTCTGACAGCATACCTATCATACATTCACTCCCTGACAGCACATCTATCTTACATTCACTCCCTGAAAGCACATCTATCATACATTCAACCCCTGACAAGACATATATCATACATTCACTCCCTGACAGCACATCTAGCATACATTCAACCCCTGACAATACATATATCATACATTCACTCCCTGACAGCACATCTATTATGCATTCACTCCCTGACAGCACATTTATCATACATTCAACCCCTGACAACACATATATCATACATTCACTCCCTGACAGCACATCTATCATACATTCAACCCCTGAAAACACATATATCATACATTCACTCCCTGACAGCACATCTATCATACAATGAACCCCTGACAACACATATATCATAAATTGACTCCCTGACAGCACATCTATCATACAATGAACCCCTGACAACACATATATCATAAATTCACTCCCTGACAGCACATCTATCACACATTCACTCCCTGACAGCACATTTATCACACATTCACTCGCTGACAGCACATCTATCATACATTCAATCCCTGACAACACATATATCGTAAATTCACTCACTGACAGCACATCTATCATCAGCACATCTCTCATACATTCAACCCCTGACAACACATATGATACATTCACTCCCTGACAAAACATATATCATACATTCACTCCCTGACAGCACATCTATCATCAGCACATCTATCATACATTCAACCCCTGACAACACATATATCATACATTCACTCCCTAACAGCACATGTATCATACATTCACTCCCTGACAACACATATCTCATCTCATCTCATCATGTTCCTCTTGTACCTTGCGGTGTCGAGGTGAAGTATAAACTTCGTGAGAGTGCCCGGTTATGGGCTTCGTATATCGACATTCCCATGGATTCTGTTATTCCCTCCGTCCAGCGTTTACGTGGTCGGCCTCTTCCTCTGTTTCCATCTGGTCTGTACGTCATTGCCTGTTGTGGCATGCTGTTGACTGGTAGCCTACTTGCATGGCCAAACCATTTGACTTGCTGCTTTCTAATAAAATCTAGAGCAGCTTTAACCCCCACTTTAGTCCTGATTTCTTCATTTCTGATCTTATCTCTTCTTGATACGTTGAGTATTCTTCTCAGGAACCTCATTTCTGTTGTTGTGATTTTTCTTTTCTCTTTTTCTGTCATTGTCCAGGTTTGGCATTGGTAGCACAGAGTTGGTAGGAAGATTGTGTTGTAAAGTGCTTTCTTAGTAGTTATTGATACATGTTTGTTCTTTAGTATTGGTGCCATTTGTCCAATGAGTTGATTTGCCTTATTGCACCTATTTTCGATCTCGTCTTCTGATCTGCCATTTGATGATATTATACTTCCTAGGTACTTGAAGCTCTTTACTTGTTTCAAGGGATGTTCGTTTAGGTGAATTGTTGCTGTTTGTTCTTTAGTTATAGTCATTACCTCTGTTTTGCTTGTGCTAATTTTCATGTTATGTTCCCTACACATTTCGTTTAGACTATTCATGTGGTCTTGTAATTCAGCTTCTGATTTTGCTATTAGTGCTTGGTCGTCCGCAAACAGGAGTTCTCTAATGGTTAGATTTGCAGATGGTTCTTCTTCTGTGTTCTCGTCATGCGGTATTCTTGCTGTCTCTGCTTGGCTGGTTTCTTTACATATGTTGTCTATATATGTTATGAACAAGAGAGGGGACAGGACACAACCTTGTCGTACTCCAGATCTTATGGTGAAGGGTTCTGAGTGTCCTCCAGTTGCTCTCACTATGCATTCACTGTTGTCGTATAAACTTCTACATAGGTTTGTTAGATGTGTGCTCACTCCATATTGTTTAAGGATTTCCCACAGCTTGTTTCTATCTACCCTATCAAATGCCTTTTCTTGGTCAACAAAGGCTAAGTAGAGTGTTTCATTGAATTCAATTGATTTTTCTATAAGTTGTCTAAGAGCAAAAATGGCGTCTGTGCATCCTTTGTTTTTCCTAAATCCAAGCTGCGTTTCGCTTAGCTGGGGTTCTAAAGTAGTTCGTAATCTTTTTTCAAGAATTTTGCAAAATATTTTCCCAGTATGACTCAACAGTGAAATGCCTCTGTATTGTGTGCAATCTCTTTTGCTGCCTTTGTTTTTCCAAATTGGGATAATTATGGCGTTTCCCCAGTCTCGTGGTGTCTGTTGTTCTACCCAAACATGGTTGAATAGTCTATGTAGCCAAGCTGTTCCTACTTCCCTTGCTGCTTTAATTAGTTCATTTGGTATTTCATCCTGTCCTGGTGATTTGTTCAATGGGGCTAATCTGATGGCTTCTATAATTTCTTCTTTTAGTATGTCTGGTTCTAGTTCCTCTGTGACATCTGTGTAGGTCTCTTGAATTCCTGTGACATCTGATGGGATGTTGAGAAGTTGTTCGAAATACTGCTTCCATCTTATTAGGATGTGTTTTTGTTCACTTATTGGTTCTCCATTTTCGCTGTTAATTATTTCAGTTGGGTCAAAGGGTACTCCTCTGGTTCGCATTGCACTTATCTTTTTGTAGAAGTTTCTGGTTGCCTCCTTGTAATTTTTATTTAGGGTTTCTCCATACTCTTCCCAGTCTTTCTGTTTTTCCCTCTTTACTATTCTACTCACATGTCTTCTCGATATTCTGTATTCTATGAGATCACATTCCTGTTTGCTCTTCAACCACTTTTTATATTTTTCCTTTTTTTCTTTTACCGCTTTCTTTACTTCTGCGTTCCACCAACTTGTTATTTTCTTTATCCGTGTTTTGCATTTTTTCGTGGTTCCGCATGTTATTTTTGCAGTATTTAAAACGCTTGATTTGAACGTCTCCCATTCTTCTTCCACTGTTTTTCTTTCCGTAGGTAATTTTACAAAGAGTTCAGTTAGTTCTTTCTCATAATTTTCCCTTACTGCCTCGTCTTTAAGGTTTTTTAAGTTTACTGATTCGCATGGCATGTATTTTCCTGCTTTTTGTTTTCTTCTTCTAATGGTTCTTATTGTGGCAACGACTGCTTTATGATCTGTGTTTATACTGAAATTGGGCACTGCTCTTGCATCTAATATATTTCTCTTTCTGTTATTTCTTGTTAATATAAAATCAATTTGGCTTTTAGTATCTAGATTGTTCCATTTATACCAGGTGTATACTTGCGAATCTTTATGTTTATAGAATGTGTTTGTTATATAGAGATCGTGTTGGCTGCAAAGCTCTATCAGTCTACTTCCGTTATCATTCCTTTCATTTTGCTGATCTCCAAATGCTCCCAGGTGTTTTTCTATGCCCCCTCTGTTATGTCCTAGTCTTGCATTGAAGTCTCCCATAACTATGATGTTGTCCTGCTTATCTATTTTATTTAGCACATCATGTATGTCTTCGTAGAAGTCCTCACATTCTTGCTCATTATTGTTTGCATTACATGGTGCGTATATCTGTACATATGTTGTGATTGTTTGTTCTTTTATTCTCACTGTTATGATTCTTTCTGATATATATTTTATTTCTAGTATTGCTCTTGCTAGCTGTGGTTCGATGACTATTCCCACACCGTTCGATGACTATTCACAACACATATATCCTACATTAACTCCCTGACAGAATATCGGCAATACATTCACTCCCTGACAACGCATACAGCCTACATTAAACCCCTGACATCACATCTATCATACATTCAACCCCTGAAAACACATATATCATAAATTCACTCCCTGACAGCACATCTATCATACATTCACTCCATGACAGCACATCTATCATACATTCAACCCCTCACTGAACATCTATCATACATTCAACCTCTGACAGCACATCTATCATACATTCACTCCCTGACAGCACATCTATCATACATTCACTCCCTGACAGCACATTTATCATACATTCACTCACAGACAGCACATCTATCATACATTCACTCCCTGACAACACATATATCATACATTCACTCCCTGACAGCACATCTATCATCAGCACATCTATCATACACTCAACCCCTGACAACACATATATCATACATTCACTCCCTGACAGCACATTTATCATACTTTAAACACCTGACAACACATATATCATACATTCACTCCCTGACAGCACATTTATCATACATTCAACCCCTCACTGAACATCTATCATACATTCAACCTCTGACAGCACATCTATCATACATTCACTCCCTGACAGCACATCTATCATACATTCACTCCCTGGCAGCACATTTATCATACATTCACTCACAGACAGCACATCTATCATACATTCACTCCCTGACAACACATATATCATACATTCACTCCCTGACAGCACATCTATCATCAGCACATCTATCATACACTCAACCCCTGACAACACATATATCATACATTCACTCCCTGACAGCACATTTATCATACTTTAAACACCTGACAACACATATATCATACATTCACTCCCTGACAGCACATTTATCATACATTCAACACCTGACAACACATATATCATACATTCACTCCCTGATAGAAAATCTATCATACATTCAACCCCTGACAACACATATATCATACATTCACTCCCTGACAGCATATCTAGCACACATTCACTCCCTGACAACACATATAGCCTCCATTCACTCCCTGAAAGAATATCGGCCCTACATTCACTCCCTGACAACGCATACACCCTCCATTAAACCCCTGACAAGACATTATCCTATATTCATTCCATGACAACACATCCATCCTACATTCACTCCATGACAACCCATCTATTCTACATTCACTCTCTAACAACACATATAGTCTAAATTTACTCCCTGACAGCATATATAGCCTATATTAAACCCCTGAAAATTATCTATCTTACATTCAACCCTGACAAATCATCTATCATACATTCACTCCCTGACAACACATCCATCATACATTTAACCCCGAAAGCTCATCCATCATAAATTTACTCCCAGATATCACATATATTCTACTTTGTCTCCCTTACAACACATCTATCATGCATTCAACCCCTGACACACCATTTATCATACATTCAATCCTCGACAACACATCTATAACACATTCAACCCCTGACAGCAAATTTATTCTACATTCAAACCCTGACAGCATCTATCCTACAATCCACTCCTGCCAGCACATCAATCATATATTCAACCCTTGACAACATATATATCCTACATTCAAGCCCTGACAACACATCTATCACACATTCAACCCCTGACAGCACATCTTTATTACATTCAACCCCCGACAACACATCTATAATACATTCAACCCCCGACAACACATCTAAAATACATTCAACCCCTGACAGCAAATTTATTCTACATTCAAACCCTGACAGCATCTTTCCTACAATCCACTCCTGCCAGCACATCAATCATATATTCAACCCTTGACAACATATATATCCTACATTCAAGCCCTGACAACACATCTATCACACATTCAACCCCTGACAGCACATCTATATTACATTCAACCCCCGACAACACATCAATCATGCATTCAATCCCTGACAACACATCTAACATGCATTAAAACCCTGACAGCACATCTATCATACATTCAACCCCAGACAGCACATCTATCATACATTCAACCCCAGACAGCACATCTTTCATACATTCAACCCCTGACAACACATCTATCATACATTCAACCCCAGGCAGCACATCTATCATACATTCATTACCTGACAGCACATCTTTCATAAATTCAACCCCTGACAACTCATCTATCATACATTCAACCCATGACAATACATCTTTCATACATTCAACCCATGACAACACATCTTTCATACATTCAACCCATGACAACACATCTTTCATACATTCAACCCCTGACAACACATCTATCATACATTCAACCCCAGACAGCACATCTATCATACATTCATTACCTGACAGCATATCTTTCATACATTCAACCCCTGACAAAACATCTATCATACATTCACCCCTGACAACACATCTATCATATAAGTATGGACGACTGTACCTTTCCATATTGGAGTTATTTTCCAGACAGTAAGGCCTCCGACGCTCATCCACTGTCCCAGTGATAGTTCCATAAAGTACATGGGAATTCCAGCAAAAATCACAGACACCATGTAAGGGATCAAGAAGGCACCTGCAAGATAAGGTCAATAATAAACATTAGTTACACAACAGGAAGGTATGTCCAAGATAAGGTCAATAATAAACATTAGTTACACAACAGGAAAGCACGTGCAAGATAAGGTCAACAATAAACATTAGTTACACAACAGGAAGGCGCGTCCAAGATAAGGTCAACAATAAACATTAGTTACACAACAGGAAGGCGCGTGCAAGATAAGGTCAACAATAAACATTAGTTACACAGCAGCAAGGTGCGTCCAAGATAAGGTCAACAATAAACATTAGTTACACAACAGGAAGGCACGTCCAAGATAAGGTCAACAATAAACATTAGTTACACAACAGGAAGGCGCGTGCAAGATAAGGTCAACAATAAACATTAGTTACACAACAGCAAGGTGCGTCCAAGATAAGGTCAACAATAAACATTAGTTACACAACAGGAAGGCGCGTGCAAGATAAGGTCAACAATAAACATTAGTTACACAACAGCAAGGTGCGTCCAAGATAAGGTCAACAATAAACATTAGTTACACAACAGCAAGGTGCGTCCAAGATAAGGTCAACAATAAACATTAGTTACACAACAGCAAGGTGCGTCCAAGATAAGGTCAACAATAAACATTAGTTACACAACAGGAAAGCACGTGCAAGATAAGGTCAACAATAAACATTAGTTACACAACAGGAAGGCGCGTCCAAGATAAGGTCAACAATAAACATTAGTTACACAACAGGAAGGCGCGTCCAAGATAAGGTCAACAATAAACATTAGTTACACAACAGGGAGTTACGTGCAAGATAAGGTCAACAATAAACATTAGTTACACAACAGGAAGTTACGTGCAAGATAAGGCCAACAATAAACATTAGTTACTCAATAGGAAAGCACATGCAAGATAAGGTCAACAATAAACATTAGTTACACAACAGGAAAGCACGTGCAAGATAAGGTCAACAATAAACATTAGTTACACAACAGGAAGGCGCGTCCAAGATAAGGTCAACAATAAACATTAGTTACACAACAGGAAGGCGCGTCCAAGATAAGGTCAACAATAAACATTAGTTACACAACAGGGAGTTACGTGCAAGATAAGGTCAACAATAAACATTAGTTACACAACAGCAAGGTGCGTCCAAGATAAGGTCAACAATAAACATTAGTTACACAACAGGGAGTTACGTGCAAGATAAGGTCAACAATAAACATTAGTTACACAACAGCAAGGTGCGTCCAAGATAAGGTCAACAATAAACATTAGTTACACAACAGCAAGGTGCGTCCAAGATAAGGTCAACAATAAACATTAGTTACACAACAGGAAAGCACGTGCAAGATAAGGTCAACAATAAACATTAGTTACACAACAGGAAGGCGCGTCCAAGATAAGGTCAACAATAAACATTAGTTACACAACAGGAAGGCGCGTCCAAGATAAGGTCAACAATAAACATTAGTTACACAACAGGGAGTTACGTGCAAGATAAGGTCAACAATAAACATTAGTTACACAACAGGAAGTTACGTGCAAGATAAGGCCAACAATAAACATTAGTTACTCAATAGGAAAGCACATGCAAGATAAGGTCAACAATAAACATTAGTTACACAACAGGAAAGCACGTGCAAGATAAGGTCAACAATAAACATTAGTTACACAACAGGAAGGCGCGTCCAAGATAAGGTCAACAATAAACATTAGTTACACAACAGGAAGGCGCGTCCAAGATAAGGTCAACAATAAACATTAGTTACACAACAGGGAGTTACGTGCAAGATAAGGCCAACAATAAACATTAGTTACACAACAGGGAGTTACGTGCAAGATAAGGCCAACAATAAACATTAGTTACTCAATAGGAAAGCACATGCAAGATAAGGTCAACAATAAACATTAGTTACACAATAGGAAGGTACGTTCAAGATAAGATCAACAATAAACATTAGTTACACAACAGAAAGTTACGTTCAAGATAAGGTCAAGAAATAGCATTAGTTACACAACAGGAAGTTACGTCCAAGATAAGGCCAACAATAATCAGTGTGCTACAGCCATATTGAGTTGTTTCACAGTTTGTGCATTAAGCTATAGCCGTATTGAGTTGTTTCACAGTTTGTGCATTAAGCTATAGGCGTATTGAGTTGTTTCACAGTTTGTGCATTAAGCTATAGCCATATTGAGTTGTTTCACAGTTTGTGCATTAAGCTATAGCCGTATTGAGTTGTTTCACAATTTCTAAATTGTGCTATAGCCATATTGAGTTGTTTCACAGTTTGTGCATTAAGCTATAGCCGTATTGAGTTGTTTCACAATTTCTAAATTGTGCTATAGCCATATTGAGTTGTTTCACCGTTTGTGCATTAAGCTATAGTCGTATTGAGTTGTTTCACAATTTCTAAATTGTGCTATATCCATATTGAGTTGTTTCACAGTTTGTGCATTAAGCTATAGCCGTATTGAGTTGTTTCACAATTTCTAAATTGTGCTATAGCCATATTGAGTTGTTTCACAGTTTGTGCATTAAGCTATAGTCGTATTGAGTTGTTTCACAATTTCTAAATTGTGCTATATCCATATTGAGTTGTTTCACAGTTTGTGCATTAAGCTATAGTCGTATTGAGTTGTTTCACAATTTCTAAATTGTGCTATATCCATATTGAGTTGTTTCACAGTTTGTGCATTAAGCTATAGCCGTATTGAGTTGTTTCACAATTTGTAAATTGTGCTATAGCCATATTGAGTTGTTTCACAGTTTGTGCATTAAGCTATAGCCGTATCGAGTTGTTTCACAATTTCTAAATTGTGCTATAGCCATATTGAGTTGTTTCACAGTTTGTACATTAAGCTACAGCCATATTGAGTTGTTTCACAATTTCTAAATTGTGCTATAGCCATATTGAGTTGTTTCACAGTTTGTGCATTAAGCTATAGCCGTATTGAGTTGTTTCACAATTTGTAAATTGTGCTATAGCCATATTGAGTTGTTTCACAGTTTGTGCATTAAGCTATAGCCGTATCGAGTTGTTTCACAATTTCTAAATTGTGCTATAGGCATATTGAGTTGTTTCACAGTTTGTGCATTAAGCTACAGCCGTATTGAGTTGTTTCACAATTTCTAAATTGTGCTATAGCCATATTGAGTTGTTTCACAGTTTGTGCATTAAGCTATAGCCGTATTGAGTTGTTTCACAATTTGTAAATTGTGCTATAGCCATATTGAGTTGTTTCAGTTTGTGCATTAAGCTATAGCCGTATTGAGTTGTTTCACAATTTGTAAATTGTGCTATAGCCATATTGAGTTGTTTCAGTTTGTGCATTAAGCTATAGCTGTATTGAGTTGTTTCATAGTTTGTAAATTGTGCTATAGCCATATTGAGTTGTTTCACAGTTTGTGCATTAAGCTATAGCTGTATTGAGTTGTTTCATAGTTTGTACACTGTGCTATAGCCATATTGAGTTGTTTCACATTTTGTACATTGTGCTATAACCACATATAGGACGTCTGGTGAAGATGACGGCGGATAGTTGTGTCTTGTAACCGCTTCTGTTTTCACGTAGGAGATGGATAATTTCATCTCTTTCGTGTAGTTTCCACGCCAGGATGTAAACTAGGAGTTTCCTTTTTCTTTTCTCAAGATTTTCGCCGGCGCTACGGAGTTCGTGTATCCGAGCGAATCCATCCTTGAGTGTATTTTGCAACGTGTTGGTTACTCGGTTGTGTTTTGGTTTCCATCATGGCGGACTAGCCTTTGTGCCTCGTACGGACGGCAAACAAATGGTAAACAACAAGGCAGGTGCGTCGGAGCCAAACTATCCTGGCTCAAATGTATCCGTCTGGGCCTCAAGAATACTCGTATTCTTGTTTGGAATTGTGCAAGCGCAAAACAACGAGGCCTCGTTCTGGAGAACCTAGCGTACGGAAACGATATCGTTGCGCTCCAGGAGACGAGACTGTGTGGTCATTCACTTCAAATAGCCGGCTTCAAATGTTTTTACAACAGGCGACACCTGGCAATGGCGATCCTTATTCCAGAAGCATAGTGGCTATGAGAAGTAAGTCGATTGCAAGAACCAAGTGATGACTGTGAATCTACACCCATGGTCAGATTGCAAGAACCAAGTGATGACTGTGAATCTACACCCATGGTCAGATTGCAAGAACCAAGTGATGACTGTGAATCTACACCCATGGTCAGATTGCGAGAACCAAGTGATGACTGTGAATCTACACCCATGGTCAGATTGCAAGAACCAAGTGATGACTGTGAATCTACACCCATGGTCAGATTGCCAGAACCAAGTGATGACTGTGAATCTACACCCATGGTCAGATTGCAAGAACCAAGTGATGACTGTGAATCTACACCCATGGTCAGATTGCCAGAACCAAGTGATGACTGTGAATCTACACCCATGGTCAGATTGCAAGAACCAAGTGATGACTGTGAATCTACACCCATGGTCAGATTGCAAGAACCAAGTGATGACTGTGAATCTACACCCATGGTCAGATTGCAAGAACCAAGTGATGACTGTGAATCTACACCCATGGTCAGATTGCCAGAACCAAGTGATGACTGTGAATCTACACCCATGGTCAGATTGCAAGAACCAAGTGATGACTGTGAATCTACACCCAAGGTCAGATTGCCAGAACCAAGTGATGACTGTGAATCTACACCCATGGTCAGATTGCAAGAACCAAGTGATGACTGTGAATCTACACCCATGGTCAGATTGCAAGAACCAAGTGATGACTGTGAATCTACACCCATGGTCAGATTGCAAGAACCAAGCGATGACTGTGAATCTACACCCATGGTCAGATTGCGAGAACCAAGTGATGACTGTGAATCTACACCCATGGTCAGATTGCAAGAACCAAGTGATGACTGTGAATCTACACCCATGGTCAGATTGCAAGAACCAAGTGATGACTGTGAATCTACACCCATGGCCAGATTGCGAGAACCAAGTGATGACTGTGAATCTACACCCATGGTCAGATTGCGAGAACCAAGCGATGACTGTGAATCTACACCCATGGTCAGATTGCAAGAACCAAGTGATGACTGTGAATCTACACCCATGGTCAGATTGCCAGAACCAAGTGATGACTGTGAATCTACACCCATGGTCAGATTGCAAGAACCAAGTGATGACTGTGAATCTACACCCATGGTCAGATTGCGAGAACCAAGTGATGACTGTGAATCTACACCCATGGTCAGATTGCGAGAACCAAGCGATGACTGTGAATCTACACCCATGGTCAGATTGCAAGAACCAAGTGATGACTGTGAATCTACACCCATGGTCAGATTGCCAGAACCAAGTGATGACTGTGAATCTACACCCATGGTCAGATTGCAAGAACCAAGCGATGACTGTGAATCTACACCCATGGTCAGATTGCGAGAACCAAGTGATGACTGTGAATCTACACCCATGGTCAGATTGCGAGAACCAAGTGATGACTGTGAATCTACACCCATGGTCAGATTGCAAGAACCAAGTGATGACTGTGAATCTACACCCATGGTCAGATTGCGAGAACCAAGTAATGACTGTGAATCTACAACCATGGTCAGATTGCCAGAACCAAGTGATGACTGTGAATCTACACCCATGGTCAGACTGCGAGAACAACAAGTTAAAAGAGGGGTGGCCAAACAAGAACACTATGCAGAAGCCAAAGAAGATTAATCAACCAACATAGAAATGGCTTCGTTAGCCGCTTCACGCTGCGGGATTTGCTTAGAAGGGGATCTGAGCACTTATGGACTGAATGTTTCGATGTGCAACGAGGATGATCCGTCGACTAACTAACTAACTAACTAGCAATAACCATATTAAGTTGCTTCACAGGGTTTACATTGACCCATAACCATGTTGAGTTGTTTCAGTTTCTACATTGTGCTATTACTATGTTGAGTTGTTTCAGTTTCTACACTGTTCTATAACCACTACAGATACACGAATTACATTTTAAACTAGATATTCAACTACACATTATAAAATAGTATCACAATTTAAACTAGAAATACAACTATCACATTATAAACTAGAGAAACAACTACCACATTATAAACTAGAGAAACAACTTTGCATTACAAACTAGAGATACACATATCACACTATAAACTAGAGATACACGTATCACATTACAAACTAGATCTACAACTATTTCGTTACAAACTAGAGATACAACTACACATTATAAACTAGATATACAAGAATCGCATTATACATTACAGATACAAGAATTACATGATAAACTAGACATACAACTGCACATTATAAAATAGAGATACATGTATCACATTACAAGCTTGAGATACAACAATTTCATTATAAACTAGAGAAAGAAGAATCATATTATAAATAAGCGATGCAACTATCACAATATAAACTATAGATATAACTTCACATTATAAACTAGAGATACAACTTCGCATTACATACTAGAGATACACATATCACTCTATATAATAGAGATACACTATCTCGTTACAAACTAGATCTACAATTATCACATTACAAACTGGAGATACAACTATCACATTACAAACTGGAGATACAATTACACATTATAAACTAGATATACAAGAATCACATTATACACTACAGATACAAGAACTATATTAAAAACTATATAAACAACTGCTCATTATAAAAGAGAGATACATGTATCACATTATAAAGTAGAGATACAGTTATCACATTATAAACTAGAGAAAGAAGAATCACATTATAAACTAGAGATACAACTATAACGTTATCAATTAGAGATAAACTTCGCATTATAAACTAGAGATACAACTATCACATTATAAACTAGAGATACAACTATCACATTATAAACTAGAGATACAACTATCACATTATAAACTAGAGATACAACTATCACATTATAAAATAGAGATACACCTATTACATTAAAAACTAGAGATACAACTATCACATTGTAAACTAGAGATACAACAATCACATTATAAACTAGAGATACACCTATCATATTATAAACTAGAGATACAACTATCACATTATAAACTAGAGATACACCTATCACATTATAAACTAGAGAAACAACTATCACATATAAACTAGAGATACAACTATCAGATTATAAACTAGAGATACAACTATCACATTATAAACTAGAGATACAACTATCACATTATAAATTAGAGATACAACTATCACATTATAACCTAGAGATACAACTATCACATTATAAACTAGAGCTACAACTATCACATTATAAACTAGAGATACAGCTATCATGTTATAAACAAGAGATACGGCTATCACATTATAAACTAGAGCTAAAACTATCACATTATAAACTATAGATACAACTATCACATTATAACAGTTAGATCACAAACAACAGTCAAGCTCACCCCCTCCATTTTATCACACTATAAACTAGAGATACAACTATCATATTATAAATTAGAGATACAACTATCACATAATAAACTAGAGACACTACTATCAAATTATAAACTAGAAATATCAACTATCACACCATAAACTAGAGATACAGCTCAATCAATTAATCATGTGCCATGCCGGAAAGGCGGTCATGACTCGCCATTTCACTCGATCACCAGAGTCGTGGATCAGCTCAGTGTTCCTGTCTCGTCCATGCCTTGTGGCAAGGCCATCCAGTTATTTTCCTCTCGGTCTTTCTCTTGGTCTGTTCCCTTCGATCTTGCCAGTTTTCACTAATTTCTCCAATCCATTTCGTCTCATAACATGTCCAAAAAAATTGTGACTGTCTACATCTAATTTGTGGGTGGATGGGGCACGTGTATGTGGGTGAGCTTGGGTGGATTGGGGTTTGTGTGAGGGGGTGGAAAGATGCGTGTGGGTGGGTGAAGGATGTGTGTGTGTGGGTGGGTGCGAGATGTCTGGATTGGTGGCGGGATCTGTGAGTGGGTGGAGGGATGAGTGGGGGAACGAACGAACGAACGAACGAACGAACAAACTTTATTTTCAAAGGGTTAAGAATTGGGCACGCAGGCCCGTCTAACATTCTGCCCTTCTATCACTCTCTTTCATACATTATTTCATTCACACATCATTCAAGGCTAACAGAGAACAGCAACAATATAAAAGATATGCATTATAAAGGCATGGGCAAAATGGGAACATCAAAACTACACGACACAGTAAAATTAGATAATGGTCTGACACTTGTTATTAGCCATGTGGAATATACTGGCCTACCAAAAGGGGACTGGCTGTTATACTAGGGTTTTGTTATTATTATTATTATTATCTCTATTATTAAGGGGGAAGATAATCCGTACTGAGATAGTGTTCGAGTAATTTGCGATTATATGAATAGGGATTGGTGATGTCTTTGATTTCTTGTGGAAGATTGTTCCACAGCTGAGCTGCAGAGTACGTTAAGCTTGTTTTGTATAAGTCAATCCTAGGCTTCGGAATGTGTAATATATTTAAACGTTTACTGTGTCTAGCATTATATTTAAACAATGGCCAAAGGTAATTTGGGGCATTCCGATGCAGGATTTTGTGAATTAGTTTAGCTTTATTGAAAAGCAGGCGTTTGCGGAGTGGTAGTAACTGAAGGCGTTTATACAAGCTAGGATTGTCAAATAAATGTTTGTTATAAATTAGACTCATTGCCCGTTTCTGGAGTGAGTAAAGTCGCTTGGTGTTTGAATTAGACCAACTTCCCAGATTGTAGAGCAGTAGTCAAAGTGTGTCTGTATATGAGAAGTATAGAATAGTTTCCTTGTGTCCTCATCAAGGAAGTTTTTAATTTTGGCGAGTTGGTAGACTTTTTTCGCTGTTTGTTTAATAAGCGCTTGAACGTGGGAATTAAAGGTTGGGTTTCTATCAATGATTATGCCTAATGTTTTGTGCTCAATTACACTTTCTACTGGCATGTTATCGATGTGAAGTTGAAGTGATGTGTGTGAGCTTAGAGTTTGAAGTCTTTGTCTAGTTGTTAGTAACATTGATTTTGTTTTAGTGATGTTAATTTGCATACGGTTTGAATAGCTCTACCTAACTACATTATTTAATTCTTGTTGTAAAGACGACTCCAATAAAATACAGTTTTCAGCATTTGTGTACACTGTACAGTCGTCTGCAAATAGATCGCAGGACGACGAAAGATGCAAAGGTAGATCGTTAATATATATGGCAAACAATAGAGGGCCAAGAATAGAGCCTAGAGGTACTCCAATATTGAAGGTAGTGGTATGAGACAGACATTTATTATGTGATACTACTTGCTTTCTGTTTGATAGAAAAGATGATATTAGAGTGACTACATTAGGGCCAATTTTCATTGTCTCAAGTTTTTTAATTAAAATAACATGGTCTATCATATCAAATGCTTTCTTGAAATCAATAAACACAGTTCCACATAGACTGTTGTTGTTTATATTCTGGTGCCAATTTTCTATCATGTTTGTTAGGGCCGTATGGCAAGAATATTTTGGTCGAAATCCTGATTGGTTGTCAACAATAAGCTTGTTGCGAACTAAATACTGTAATGTTACTTTATGGGTGTGTTTTTCTAGTGGCTTAGATAGTGATGATAGTAAGGAAATGGGTCTGTAATTGTTCGGGAGATCATTGTCCAATGAACCAGATTTAAGAAGAGGGTACACTTTAGCGATTTTGAGAGCTGATGGAAAGTGGCCTTTGGTGAGACACTGATTATATACATAGGTTAGTGATATACAGATCACTGGCGCAGCACAACGGAGAATCCGGTTGCTGATTCCATCTAACGCAGATGAGGTTGTGTTTTTTAGGTTACTGAGGTAAGTGAATACCTCAGTGATTGTCATTAGCGGTATGTCGGAAAGAATATCGCCGGAGCATCTATTCTCGCAAAACGATGACAGTAAAGATAAGTTGCAAGGAGAATTAGGTATTGAAGCCTTCAACTGGTCTATGTCAGTTTTAAAAAAAATTACTGAATTGGTCGCATGTAATATGATTTTTGGTAAAGAATTTCGGAAGTTATACTTGTTTGTCAAGGTGTTAATTGCCTTCCATATATCCTTACTATTTGTTTTATCCATTACTAAGTTCTTAAAGTAATTTTTCTTTTCCCGTCGTATGGTATATTGAACTTTGTTTCTAAGAGTACGGTATGCGCTGAGATCCCGCTTTTTATGTGCTTTATCTCTGTCTCTCATAATTTCAAGTATTTCCTGGGTGATCCAAGGTGGCTTGACGTGGTGTTTTACTCGAACTTCCTTGATTGGCACATGTCTATCAAAAACATCAATAAATGTTTTCATCCAGAATTCCAGAGCATCATCCGGGTCAGGAAGCTGACAAACATTGTCTAGAGGTGAACTGAGCAAGTCCTGTAAAAATGCGTTTTGGTTGAAATGTTTGTAACTTCTATATTTTACACTTATGTGTTTATGTTTAGGAGTTTTAATTCCTTGTTTAGACCACGTGCAGCCTATTGGGTAGTGATCGCTCATTGCACAATTGGGTACAGCGCATTCTATGATGTTGTCTGAGCAAGTTACATAAATGTGATCTATGACTGTTGAAGATGACTTTGTTACTCTAGTAGCCTGTTGTACTATTTGTTGGAAATTGTATGATGCAATTATATTTCCCCATATTGTGTTGGATTTGTGTGGTTAGTAGGGGGGGGGGGGGGGGTAAGGGTGGGTGATGTGTGAGTAGGTGAGGGATGTGTGTGTGGGTTGGTGTGGAATGTGTGTGTGGGAGGGGGGATGTGTCACATAACATGAGAGTATGCATTGTTTATGCTTACAACATTCATTTGACAATGTTTTTTTTTTCCTATGTGAATGCATCATGCGCTGTTGATGAACGAAAGATGAGTGATTGGAAGGGCCGAATGTAAGACGGGCCTACGAGCCCAATTTGCTACCCTTTGAAAATAAAGATCAATTCAATTCAATTCTCTAATCAATCTACGATTTTCATTTGTCTCCTATTGTTCTTGTTCATTGTTCATTTTCTGTCTGTCCATGGTATTCTTTGCATTTTCCTCAGAAACCACATTTCTGCAGCCATCAGATGTTTTTTCAGCTTGACTGCTCATTGTCCAAGTTTCACATCCATACAAAAGAACAGGCTCCATGTATCCCCTTAACACTCTCATGTACAGATTTTTTTTTAAAAATTGTTGCGTAATCCCTTACGGGACGTTGCAGTCAACACCAGCATTTTCAGCTGCTGTTGATGTACTAGGCAAGTGTTACGTTCAGTAGTTTGCCATTGCTTTCTGAACGACAGGCCCCTATACCTTTTTCGAAAAAACCAGCAGCGCTGTGTTTCGAACACGGGTATACGGGCTCACAAACCGCGTTCGCGTACAGATACAGCTATCAAATTATAAACTAGAGATACAACTACCACATTATAAACTAGAGATACAACTATTATATTATAAACTGGAGGTACAACTATCACATAATAATTTAGAAACACAACCTTCAAATTATAAACTAAAGATACAACTATCGCGTTATAAATGAGAGATACAACTATCACATGATAAACTAGAGATACAACTATCACATGATAAACTAGAGATCCAACTATCACATTATAAACTAGAAATACAACTATCACATTATCAACTAGAAATACAACTATCACATTATAAACTAGAAATACAACTATCACATTATCAACTAGAGATACAACTAAACTATTACATTATAAATTATAGGTACAGCTATCATATTATAAACTAGAGATACAACCATCACATTATAACAGTTAGATCACAAACAACGGTCAAACTTACCCCCTCCATTTTTATAACACAGGTAGGGGAACCTCCATACGTTGCCAAATCCAACACACTGACCAACACAAGCAAGCACAAACTCTATCTTGTCTGACCACATCTCCCTCTGTGGGGTGTCGTCGCTGTCCAGCTTGACCTCCAGGGCCGGGCCATCCTTGGGGTCTGGCTTGGATCCATCCTTGGGGTCTGGCTTGGATCCATCCATGTCAATATACTCGTGATTATGTTTGTTTGATGACATGTTTGTCTGTCTGTCTGCCTGCTGATGGCAACAATCGGGCGGACAAATGGCCGCGATGGTCACAAATAGATGTGAGACTGACTCCGAGAGTCAGAAGTTCTAGTGGCGGGGACGAGGCATGGCGGTACAGAGAAGGTCCCAGACTGGGAAGAGGCACAGATTTAGGAAGCCGTCTCTCACGCGCCTGCTCTCACGGCGTGGCAGATAGGAACATACACTGCTGGGCGAGTGCGGTAGGGTGGTACGTGGACGCTTACGGGCGCCAGAAAGTGAAATTACCAAACCAAATTGGTGCCAGTTAAACGGTTGGTGGTTGGCGCTTGTGTTTAAAGGTTGCCGCTGGTTGGTGCGTCAGTTGTAGCACCGGCTGAACATGTGTGGTGTCCGTGCTTGTGAGCTGTAGACAGAAAACTACCTACGGTTGGCTGTCTCCTCCGCCCAACCATCTGTGTGAGTGAACACAGACAAAACCACACGGATGTCTGCACAGATATAGTTATCCTTCTTAGAATACTCAGAGAAACAGAATGCAGTCTTCCTCAAACATTATAGACTATCAGAGATCTGTTCTATGATACACCTGTTGTATAACACACAACTGTTCTATGATACAACTGTTGTTATCACAAAACTGTTCTATGATACAACTGTTGTGTAACACACAACTGTTCTATGATACAACTGTTTATAACACACAACTGTTCTATGATACTACTGTTGTATAACGCACAATTGTTCTATGATACAACTGTTGTATAACACACAACTGTTCTATGATACAACTGTTGTATAACACACAACTGTTCTATGATACAACTGTTGTATAACACACAATTATTCTATGATACACCTGTTGTATAACACACAATTGTTCTATGATACACCTGTTGTACAACACACAACTGTTCTATGATACAACTGTTGTATAACACACAACTGTTCTATGATAAACCGTTTGTATAACACACAACTGTTCTATGATACAGCTGTATAACACACAACTGTTCTATGATACAACTGTTGTATAACACACAACTGCTCTATGGTACAACTGTTGTATAACACACAACTGCTCTATGATACAACTGTTGCATAAAACACAATTGTTCTATGATACAACTATTGTATAACATACAACTGTTCTATGATATAACTGTTGTATAACACACAATTGTTCTATGGTACTACTGTTGTATAACACACAACTGTTCTATGATATAACTGTTGTATAACACACAATTGTTCTATGATACACCTGTTGTATAACACACAATTGTTCTATGATAACCTGTTGTACAACACACAACTGTTCTATGATACACCTGTTGTATAACACACAACTGTTCTATGATAAACCTTTTGTATAACACACAACTGTTCTATGATACAGCTGTATAACACACAACTGTTCTATGATACAACTGTTGTATAACACTCAACTGCTCTATGGTACAACTGTTGTATAACACACAACTGCTCTATGATACAACTGTTGTATAAAACACAATTGTTCTATGATACAACTATTGTATAACATACAACTGTTCTATGATATAACTGTTGTATAACACACAATTGTTCTATGGTACTACTGTTGTATAACACACAATTGTTCTATGATACAACTGTTGTATAACACACAACTGTTCTATGACACAACTGTTGTATAACACACAATTGTTCTATGATACAACTGTTGTATAACACACAATTGTTCTATGGTACAACTCTTGTATAACACACATATGTTATATGATACAACTGTTGCATAACACACAAGTGTTCTATGATACAACTGTTGTATAACACACAATTGTTCTATGACACAACTGTTGTATAACACAGAACTGTTCTATGATACAACTGTTGTATAACACAGAACTGTTCTATGATACAACTGTTGTATAACACAGAACTGTTCTATGATACAACTGTTGTATAACACAGAACTGTTCTATGATACAGCTGTTCTATAACACAGAACTGTTCTATGATACAACTGTTGTATAACACAGAACTGTTCTATGATACAACTGTTGTATAACACACAATTATTCTATGATACTACTGTTGTATAACACACAACTTTTCTATGATACACCTGTTGTATAACACACAATTGTTCTATAATACAAATGTTGTGTAACACACAACTGTTCTATGATACATTTGTTGCATAACACACAATTGTTCTATGATACACCTGATGTATTACACACAACTGTTCTATGATACTACTGTTGTGTAACACACAATTGTTCTATGATAAACCTGTTGTACAACACACAATTGTTCTATGATACAACTGTTGTATAGCACACAATTGTTCTATGATACACCTGTTGTATAACACACAACTGTTCTATGATACACTTGTTGTATAACACACAATTGTTCTATGATACAACTGTTGTATAACACACAACTGTTCTATGATACGCCTTTTGTATAACACACAACTGTTCTATGATACAGCTGTATAACACACAACTGTTCTATGAAACAACTGTTGTATAACACACAATTGTTCTATGAAACATCTGTTGTATAACACACAATTGTTCTATGATACAACTGTTGTATAACACACAACTGTTCTATGATACAACTATTGTATAACACACAACTGTTCTATGATACAACTGTCGTATAACACACAATCTGTTCTATGATACAACTGTTGTATAACACACAATTGTTCTATGAAACATCTGTTGTATAACACACAATTGTTCTATGATACAACTGTTGGATAACACACAACTTTTCTATGATACAACTGTTGTATAACACACAACTGTTCCACGACACTGGTGATCGAGTGAAATGGCGAGTCATGACCGCCCACGCTTTCCGGCATGGCACATGATTGATTGATTGATTGATAACACACAACTGTTCTATAATACACAGCTGATCTATAATACATAACTGATCTATAATACAGAACTGTTCTATAATACACATCTGATCTATAATACACCACTGTTCTATAATACACAACTGTTCTATAATACGCAACTATTCTATAAAACACAACTGTTCTATAACGACTGTTCTATAATCACGACTGTTCTATAAAACACAATTATTCTGTAATACAATTGTTCTAGTTAGTTAATTAGTTAGTTAGTTAGTTAGTTAGTTAGTTAGTTAGTTAGTTATTTAGTTAGTTAGTTAGTTAGTTAGTTAGTTAGTTAGTTAGTTAGTTAGTTAGTTGGTTGGTTGGTTGGTTGGTTGGTTGGTTAGTTAGTTAGTTATATATTTAGATAGTTAGTTAGTTAGTTAGTTAGTTAGTTAGTTATTTAGTTGGTTGGTTGGTTGGTTGGTTAGTTAGTTAGTTAGTTAGTTAGTTAGTTAGTTAGTTAGTTAGTTAGTTAGTCATCCTCATTGCACATCGAACCATTCAGCCCATAAGTGCTCGGATACCCTCCTCGACAAATCCCGCAGCGTGTAGCGGCTAACGACACCAGTTCCATGTTGATTTATCAATCTTCATTGGCAGCGTAGTGTTCTTGCTTGGCCACACCTCTTTTAATTTGCTGTTCTCGCAGTCTGACCATGGTTGTAGATTCGCAGTCATCATTTGGTTCATTCGCAGTCATCATTTCCTTGAACTCTCGCATGCACTGGCACGAAGATGAAAATAATCTTTGCCAGCCGAGACCGCTCCAGAGACAGCAACCACTCTCTTCGGATCCACTTCATCTCTATCCTCTTGAGCATGCTCAATATAAATTAGATAAATATGGGAAGGCAAAAGAAAGTTGGTTAAACGAGCAGTGCAAACACTGAATTAAATGCCATTAAAGATACAAAAAATATGCACAGACAAATCAGTGAGCTCAAGGGAAGAAAAATAAGAATAAATACAGGGTGTTTGAAATCAAAAACGGGAAAGATAATATTGGAGGAAGGTGCTATAATGAAGAGGTGGAATGAGTATATAAGAGAATTATATAATGGAGAACGGGAAGAATTAACAGAAGAAAGTAACTTAAAAACCTATTCTAAAAGAAGTAGTCGCTGACGCAATTAAACATATGCAGAAAGGAAAAACAGCTGGGCCAGATGAAATCACAATAGAAATATAGACGGAATATTAGAAGTATTGGGAGAATTTGGAGTAGATATATTAACCAAAATGTTGAATGATATTTACAGCAGTGGATATTTACCCAGTGATATGCTGAAATCTGTATTTATAGCTATACCAAAAAGTCCAGGAGCAATTTATTGTGAAGATTTTCGTACAATTAACCTCATACACCATATCACTAAGCTTTTACTCAGAATCATAATGAGAAGAACCAGAAAGAAAATAAAAATGGAAATTAGTGAAGAACAGTATGGATTTGTGGATTGAAATGGCCCAAACAATGCAATCTATACATTACGGACTCTAATAGAGAAACAGAGAGACATATAATAGAGAAACAGAGAGACATATATTTGTGCTTCATAGATTATACTAAGGCATTACCTATATAGCGAAGTAATAATGAGAGAGATCAAAAAGATGCCAGAAATACCAGTTGGAGGTTATAATATAAATAATATACGCTATGCAGATGACATAGTATTGGTAGCGGATAAATCATCAGACCTACAACAATTGTTGAACATTGTAGTAACAGAGAGTGCAAGGAAAGGACTTTCCTGGAATATTAAGAAAACAGTAACAATGGTGATATCAAAGAAAATGGTGACACCAAAATGTGACATAGAAATAGAAGGAAAAATTCTTAACCAAGTGGATAATTTTAAATACCTACGGGCACTTATAACATCAGATGGAAGATGTACAACAGAGATTAAAAGCAGAATAGGGCAGGCAAAAGCCACATTTCAGAAAATGTAGAATATCTCATGGAATAAGTTACTATCAATGAATGTAAGAAAAAGAGTGCTGAAATGCTATGTAGAACCAGTTTTGTTGTATGGCAGTGAATCTCGAAATGTAAATGAATAAATTAAGAAGAAATTAGAAGCAACGGAGATGTGGTTCCTTAGATGAATGTTGCGAATTCCTTGGACTGCCAGAGTAAATAACGACGACTGCCTGAAACAGGCTAATGAAACTAGAACATTATATACAACAATAAGACAGAGATAAACATCTTTCTTCGGTCATGTGATGAGAAGAGAGGCATTGGAGAACATCGAGACAACTGGAAAGATCGAGGGGAAGAGAGCCAGAGGCAGACCAAGAGAAATGATGCTGCGTGGCTTGAGACGGTGGCATGGAGGAATATCAGCAGCAGAGTTGATTCAGAAAACCAAAGACCGAGATCTGTGGAGAGCCATGAACGTCTACGCCAGCTGGCAGGGCACTTGATGGTGATGATGATTTTCTGTCTAGTTGGATACAAACAGAAAAGGACGTACAGAAATCTGTTGGCACTTGCACCCACTCCTCGCAAGTTCTAAGACCTCAAGTGAACACACCTGTTGAAGAATGTCTTCGGCTTGATCCAGCCACGACCTTCCTCTTTTTAACCTGCTGCCCTTCACCTTCATTATTTCACTATGCAGTGGATGTTTTGTGTTTGCGTTAATTCTGAGGTAGGCACGTGCTCTGTAAATTTATATTCTGTCTTCAATGGTTGGAAAATCAAGAAGGTAGCGCATCGCCCTGCATTCTGTATCTCTTGTACATCCAAGAATAATGCGCATAGCTTCATTCTGTATCCTGCCCATCCTTTCTATCTGCTTATGGTTGAGAGTCAGGATCGCCATCGCATACTCAAAAACAGACAGGACCAGGCCCTCGTAGAGAAGACATAGATGGCGCTGCTCACAGTTTGCTGCCGCCATCATCCGCATCGCAGCCAAACCCCGCTTGGCCTTTGTTATCACCTGATCTATGTGCTCATTATAAGCAAGGCTTCGATCAAAACGTATCCCCAGGTCATTCATTGCCTGCGTTCTTTCCACAGTCTCTGAACACAGATTTACAGTTGGTGTTGGAGTGTTTGCCTATTGTATTCTGTATGGTTATTTCTCGACATCCCTGAATTTTTGTGTGGTCTTTACCAGGCTTCGGTAAGGGAATCAGATAGTTGTGTAACCACTCCTCCTTGATGCTAGCACTCTCTATACTGTTGTTGTACATGTGTGCTAGTTTTTCTAGCTCGTGATTTGTACACCTATTGATGTCGTTGTATCTTATGCCATCTGGCCCTTGAGCGCTGTCTTTTGATTGTCGAAGCACAGCCTTGATCTCTTTCACTGTCGCTGTGTCTTCAAATGTTCTGGGCCTTGCACCTGTCTGAGGTGATCATCTTTGCACGATTTCGGCCTCTCATGTCTGTCTAGCTGCTCTGCTCTAGATAGCGTTCGAAGAGGGCTTTGCCCTTGTTCTCGTCAGTCCTCTGCCAGATCAGGTCAGCACCTTGGAAATCCAAAATTCTCCTATTCATGACTACCCCACTCATGCTTTTATGTAGTCGCCAGAACAATTTCAGTGACTTGTCTGTGCTTACTCTTTGACATACCTCTGCCCATTTTTCACTTTTAACCACCTTAACCAGTTTTTGTAAATAACTTACTTTTGCATGCATCTCTCTTTCTAAGTGCATGCAGAGACTAGGATGGGCAACGCTATTCTTCTTGGCGTTTTGCCACTTCTTTATAACACTGCGCTTATCCACCTAAGCCTTCTCCACCTCAAAATTCCACCAAGGCTGCTCCCAGAATTTTTTCCTGCCCTGAAGCTTTCTGCGCTTGGCGCGCCTTATTTTACCCACCACATCTTGCCCTGTACTTTCATACTGGAAAGTCTTGACCGTTGACTTTTGTTGCCTGGTTCTGCCTTTCTCCAACAGTATGCTGCAAGGGTCGCTGCCGTGGAACCCTAGTACACCCCATCTACACACTGTAGTGAGTGAAGGAAAAATCAGCACCAGATCAATAGTACTGTCCTCGTCATCTGGACGGCTTGCTGTCCTGGTGATACAGCCACTGTTGATACAAACCAGGTCAATGGTTTCAAATGCAGTCTCGAGTTCCTCCCCCTGTGTGTTGGGGGAAATGTTTCCCAATGATCTGCCTTTAGAGTTGAAATCGCCACAGAAAATAACATTTCTCTCATGACCTAACATGTCACTTAAGCACTGACACTTCTGGGAATCCACATTCGCGTTACGGGCATAAACATTAACCAACACGAATGGTAGACCGAATTGAACTCTAACAGCCTGTATTTGTATGTCGTCATTGTCCCAATTGGACATATCTAGCTCTGAAGCCACCATACTGTCGCAAATGAGAATCGCTTTTCCAGGTGTGGTGCAAATGAGAATCGCCATTCCTGAAATGTTGTAGAAACATTTGAAGCAGGCAATTTGGAGTAGCTGATCACCCAATCTCGTCTCGTGGAGCGCTACAATGTTATTCCTGTATACCAGGGTTTCCGAAATAGGGCCTCGTTGTTTTACGCTGGCACAGTTCCAATATGAAATATGAGTATTCCCGAGGCCCAGACGGTCATATTTGAGTCTAAAACGTCTTACCCCACCTCGTATACCTCGCCGTTTGCGGCCACCCCGCCGCTCCCATTGCCTTGCTGGGTTGACTGCCCTCCGCACAGAGCACAAACGTTGTTCCGCCACATTGAAAAACCGAACACCACAGAAATGCACTCGCTGCGAAAATTCACTCAAGGATTGCTTCGCTCAATGTTTATAATACACGACTGTTCTATGATAACAACTATTCTGTAATACACAAATGTTCTATAATACGCAATTGTTCTATAATACACGATTGCTCTATCATACACAAGTGTTCTATAATACAACTGTTCTATAATACAGCTGTTCTATAATACACGACTGTTATATATTACACAACTATTCTATAAAGCACAACTGCTCTATACTACACAACTGTTCTATAATATACAACTGTTCTATACTACATAACTGTTCTATAATACAGCTGTTCTATAATACACGACTGTTATATATTACACAACTATTCTATAAAGCACAACTGCTCTATACTATACAACTGTTCTATAATACACAACTGTTCTATACTATACACTTGTTCTATAATACTTAACTGTTCTATAATACACAACTGTTCTTTAATACACAACTGTTCTATACTACACAACTGTTCTATATTACATAACTGTTCTATAATACACAACTGTTCTATAATACTTAACTGTTCTATAATACAGCTGTTCTATAATACACGACTGTTATATATTACACAACTATTCTATAAAGCACAACTGCTCTATACTACACAACTGTTCTATAATACACAACTGTTCTATACTACACAACTGTTCTATAATACTTAACTGTTCTATAATACACAACTGTTCTATAATACACAACTGTTCTATACTACACAACTGTTCTATACTACATAACTGTTCTATAATACACAACTGTTCTATAATACACAACTGTTCTATAATACACAACTGTTCTATAATACACAACTGCTCTATACTACACAACTGTTCTATAATACACAACTGTTCTATACTACACAACTGTTCTATAATACTTAACTGCTCTATAATACACAACTGTTCTATAATACTTAACTGTTCTATAATACACAACTGTTCTATAATACTTAACTGTTATATAATACACAACTGTTCTATAATATACAACTCTTCTTCGTCTTCTTCTTCTTCTTCTTCTTCTTCATCTTCCGCTTATGCGTTCATCCGGAGTGGTTTTTTTTCCAGAAGTAATTGTGTTGTTTCCGGTTTTACGCCGGTAGGCCAAAACACCCGACTTCAGCGGGCGTTTGTTGACCGAGTTAGCCTTCCTGGGAGTTTCGAGGGTCTTTCGACTCTCACTGTTGTGGTGCCGTCCACATCTCAGCTGATCAAGTTAGAACGGTCTAAGGCATCACGGTCAGTCCTCAAGGGAAGGCAGGGGCAGACCATGGGCATTCCCCGCCATCCATGGAGGCTTCCATAATTGCAGAGCCGATACATAGCGCTCTAGTACTGGGCTCACCCAAGGAATCGTCACGTCCTGCACATGGCTGCTTAGCCTCACTTCCGTATATTGAGCCCCCCGTTCACCACAGGCTGCTCTTCCGAAGACCAGGAGGAACCTGTATGCAGATGACGTACACACAGCAAGCTTTCGCTTTGGTTCACTGAAACGAGAAAAAGAGTGTTGAAGTGCTACATTAAACCTGTACTTTTGTATGGATGTGAAGTGTGGACAATGAGCAGACAAGCTGAAAAACATCTGATGGCTGTGGAAATGTAGTTTCTGAGGAAAATGCAAAGAGTACCATGGACAGGCTGAGAAACTAATGAACAAGTCCTTCAAGAAACAAATGAAGATCGTAAACTGATTAGAGACATTAGACGTAGACAGTCAAAATTTGTTGGGCATGTTATGAGAAGAAATGAATTGGAGAACTTGGTGACAACTGACAATATCGAAGGGGGGAGACAAAAAGGAAGACCAAGAATTAAATACCTGGATGGCTTGGCCACGTGGCATGGTCGAGACAGAAACACGGAGCTGATCCACGACTCTGGTGATCGAGTGAGATGACAAAATGGTGAGATGACCGCCCACGCGTATCGGCATGGCGCATGATGGATGGATGGTCTCTCTATCTCGCTATCTCTCTCACAATCTAATTCTATTTATCTCTATATCTCTATATGTCTCTATCTCTCTGTGGGTCTCTCTTTATCTCTCTCCATATATCCATCCCTCTATCTATCTATCTATCTATCTATCTATCTATTTATCTATCTATCTATCTATCTATCTATCTAGATAGATAGAGAGAGAGAGAGAGAGAGAGAGAGAGAGAGAGAGAGAGAGAGAGAGAGAGAGAGAGAGAGAGAGAGAGTTGAGTGCACGCATGTCCTGTAACATTCCATTCCATATCTTGTATTTTCATCTTTCACATTATCATGTTGTATGTATGATACTTGGTTTTATCATGTCTTCTATGTATTCTCATCTTTCATACTACCAAGTGGTACCAACTTGCTAAAATTCAGCACTCCTGCACGAAAGCACACGAAAAATATTCTATACATGATATATCCAATCACATCTCGATTACTGTTCCACAGTTTGGGATGGTTGCCCTAAATCTAATTTAAAACGACTATGTTCTCTACAAAACCGCGCTATTCGTCTGGTTTCTGGCATAAAGCACGTTGAAAGTAATAATTTGTACAGTCATCTAAGACTTCTACCACTACAAAAGCGCTTCCTTTTCAACAAAGCCAAATTAGTGAATAAAATTATATCTCAAAATACCCCAGAGTATCTTCTGCCGCTGATTCAATCTAATGCAATGAACAGCAAGCGCCTAAATTTGTTACATGTCTCAAAGCCTAGATTGGACCTATACAAAACATGTTTCGCCTATTCTGGTGCTCACTTATGGAATGATCTGCCTCCAGATCTGAAAACTCCAATGAGTCCCTACACATTTAACCGAAAACTCTTTCAATACTTAATCCATACCGACTATATGCCACCATAATTCATTTACTGGTATAATTGTTCAGTATAATTGTTCATTATAATTGTTTAACTATAATTGTTCACTATATATGTGTGTGCGTGTGGGAGCGAGAGAGAGAGAGAGAGAGAGAGAGAGAGAGAGAGGGTGTCAGAGAGAGGGAGAGAGTGAATGCGTGTGTGCGCACGTGTATGCGTGTGTGTGGAGAGAGTGATTGAGCGAGAAATGGTGGGGGAATGTGTCAGTGCATGCATTCGTACGTGTATGTGTGAGAATGAGTGAGGGAGTGTGTGCGTGCGTTCATGTGCATGCGTTCATGTGTATGTGTATGTGTGAGAGAGTGTGATTGAGAGAGTGAGTGTGTGTGAAGGATTGTGTGTTAGAGAGTGAGACAGTGGGAGAGTTGATGTGTTAGTGTGTGTGTGTGTGAGCGCGCGCATGCGTGTGAGTGTGTGTGTATGAAAGAATACACAGAGAGAGAGAGAGAGAGAGAGAGAGAGAGAGAGAGAGCTGAGCAGATGCATGTCATGTAACACGCATGTTATGTAACACGCGAATCCATATGTTTGTGTATTCTCATCTGTCATATTATCAGTTAAATACCATTTGATTTTATCATGCATAATATAAACTCATGTTCATTACTGTAGTTTGAGTGAGAGAGTCAGTGAGTGTGAATGAGAGACAGAACGAGTGAGCGTGAGAGTGAATGAGTGAGCGGGAGAGTGAATGAGTGAGCGGGAGAGTGAATGAGTGAGCGGGAGAATGAATGAGTGAGCGGGAGAGTGAATGAGTGAGCGTGAGAGTGAATGAGCGGGAGAGTGAATGCGTGAGAGTGAATGAATGAGCGGAAGAATGAATGTGTGAGCGTGAGAGTGAATGTGTGTGTGTGTGTGTGTGTGTGTGAGAGAGAGAGAGAGAGAGAGAGAGAGAGAGAGAGAGAGAGAGAGAGAGAGAGAGCATCACTATTTTTACGTAACATACATTTTATGTACACATTTTTCTCCATGTTTAACATTTTTATGAGACTGCTCATGACAAGTGTCAGTGTATGTGTGTCAGTAAAGTGTGGGAGTTTGTTCATACTAATTTCAATACTAACGTGAGACATTGTGTATGTGTCTAGATGTGAGGAAGTGTGAGTGTATGTGGAGGATGTGTGTGAGTGTGGGGATATGTGTGGGTGGGGGTGTGTGGGTAAGGGTATGCGTTTGGATGGGTTGGGGTGTGTGGGTTTTGGTGGCTAGTGGTATTTGTGGGTGTTGATGGGATGTGTGGATGGATGTGTGGGGGTGAAAGTAGGGGTGTTGGAATGGGTGTGGGGGATGTGTGTATGGGTGGAGGATATGTGTATGGGACGGATGCGGGGGATGTGTGTTTATGTGGGTGGAGATGTGTGGATGGTTTGAGGAAGTATGTGTGGGAGGCGGGGTTGTGTGGGTAGGGGATTGTGTTGGGTGGATTGGGGATGCAAGGGCTGGTGGGTAGAAGTGTATGGTGTGTGGGTTTGAGATATGTGTGCGGTGTGTTGGTGGGGGATGTGTGAATGATGTGTGGGTGGAGGGTATGTTTGTGGTGGTATGGGTGGAGGATAGTGTGTGGTGTGGGGGATGTGTGTGATGGGTGCGGGGAATGTGAGTATGGGTGGGGTGTATGTGTGGGTGAGTAGGGGATTGTGGTGGTTGGGGGAAGTATGTGGGGGTGTGTGGGTGGGAGATGTGTGAGTGTGGATGGGGAATGTGTGGGTGGGGGTGTGTGAGTGGCTTAGGGATGTGTAGGTGGGTGAGGGAGTTGTATGTGTCGGGGTGGGATGTGTGAGTGGGTTGAGGATGTGTGTGGGTAGGGGTATTGTGATCGAGAGATGTTTGGTTGGGGGTGGGGGGATGGGGGTGTGTGGGTGCGTAGGGGAGGATGTATGCGTGAGTGAGTGTGTGTTGGTGGACGGGTAGGGAATGCGTGTGTGGGTGGGGAGAGGTGTATGGTGTGTTGGTTGGGAATATTGTGTGGGTGAGATATGTGTGTGTGGGTGGGGGTGGGAATATTGTGTGGTATCTGGGTGGGGGATATGTGTGTGGTGTGTAAATGGGGATGTGTTGGTGAGGGATATGTGTGTGTGTGGTGCGTGGGTTGGGAATAGGTGAGGGCAGTGTGTGTGGGTGGGGGATGTGCGGGAGGGGGATGGGTAGGTTGGTGGGGTATGTATGTGTCCCTTGGTGTGCGTGTGTGTGGGTAGGTGGGGGTGTGTATGTGTCCCTTGGTGCGCGTGTGTGTGGGTAGGTGGGTGTGTGTGTGTGGGTGGGGTGATGTATGGATATGTGGGAGATGGGCCTCATAACATGGTAATTAGCCTTGTTTATGTTTACAACATTCATTTCACAATGTTTATTTTTCTTCCTATGTAAATGTATAATGCTCTTGATGAACGAAAGACGAGTGATTGGAAGGGCCGAATGTAAGACGGGCCTGCGCGCCCAATTTGTGACCCTAATAAAGTTGATTTGATTTGATTTTGATTTATTACGAGGTACCGTATGTATGCCACTTGATTTTATCATGTATAATATAATCGCATGCACACTACTGTAGAGTGAGTGAGAGAGTTAGTGAGTGTGAGTGAGTAAGGGAGTGTGAGTGTGTGTGCCTGTGTGTGTATATATATATATATATATATATATATATATATATATATATATATATATATATATGTGTGTGTGTGTGTGTGTGTGTGTGTGTGTTTGTGTGTGTGTGTAAGAAGAGAGAGAGAGAGAGAGAGAGAGAGAGAGAGAGAGAGAGAGTTGAATTGCATCACTAAATTTGAAGTTACAAAATGTATATGCACAATTTTTCTCCATTTTCTTTACAATTTTGCGACAATGCTCACGAC